>SNQJ01S0030824.1:80453-107509 GCA_010110895.2 Picea sitchensis
CATTTCTCTATCTTCAGCCAAGGCAGAGTATAGAGGGGTAGTTAACATAACCATTCAGGCTATGTGGCTACAAAATTTTCTCACTAAATTGGGCATTCAGTTTCATCGGTCAATAGTCATCTAGTGTGACAACGAGAGAACTTTGAATTTCTATAGAAATACAGTTCAGAGGAAGCGGATGAAGCACATAAATATCCATATGCACTACATCTGAGACCTATTACACAAGTGGATCATCGACTTATAGTTTTGTCCTTTAGCAGAAAAAATGACAAACATCTTCACCAAGACCTTCACTGAGTAGAAGTTCCATTTTCTGTGAATTCATCTTGGAGTGAAGGACATAGTTCCCTAACAACTGTAGTTCTTCTTTTTACNTGTTCAGGGGGGCTATTGGAGTTACTTCACACACACCTAGAATTTCTTTTTCCTAAGGTTTTTCCTTTCTTATTAGTCATAATTAATCATTATTGAATCTCCTATAATTTAGGGGATAATATTCCACCTAGAGAATATTCTCTTTCAGTTGACACTTCAGTTTGACTAGTTGAGTTGAATTTAGATGTTGCATTGGCTTTATCACCATGAAAAATTGGGATCATCACCATGAAAATTAGACCTTGCCTTGGGATCATCACCATACCAATGCATTACCCTTTATTCCCTAGGTCAACTCCTCACTACTCTTCGTTCATTCAGTTAACTGAAGACTAGTTGACTAGTTAACTCAACTAGGTGGCAGTTCACTCCCATAACGGCCTGAGAGACTAGACTAGGTGGCAGTTCATTGTCGTAACTGTTGGTGTGTGTCCAGATCACTCTAGACCACCAATATGGCGCAATGGTTCTCCTTCAGTGCGCACTCATTGATTTATATAGAGTATATCATGTGTAAATTATTCATTATTCTTAACGGTTAATCAAAATTATTCCATTCTTTCTCTCCTTCTTCTTCTTTCTCAATTTCTCTCTACAAATGTGTGTAGTATTTTCTAGCTAGATCTATTTTGTGCAGGTTTGACACATTTACAAGTTGAGCATACCAAATACTCAATACTAGAAAAGGGTTCTCCAAGAGTAAGTTCTTCACCCTAAAAAATGACACTCCTCTTGTAAAGATACATCAATATGCCTCATATGTCTTCTATTTTATACTACAAAATGGGTTAAAACCCTTACATTATGACTCGAAAACCCTAATTATAAGTGGACTCCACTTGTACACTTTCTAACTTCCTTGCAAGTAGTTGTTTTTTGATCCAACTATTTCTTACACTGATCTTCCTTCTTTTTTGGCGCACAACTTCATTTTCCCTTTATCGCAATGATCTTCCTTCTTTTCTGGGGCACGTTGCTTTATTTGGTGCATTCTGCCTCACTTATTGCACTTAACTCCCAAAATTACCTACTCCAACAACTTCCTTCTGTGAGGAGGATATGATATGGTCTATTTCTCTTAATTTTGAGATTATAAGCTATCATTTTTTTGGGATTTGTTCTATATTTCTCTAAGATTCTATAGATAATAGATTTTATTAATAAAATTTAAAAATATAAAATTTCATACAAATCATAGACATTTTAAAATTACAATTTTTTATATAATCAAATGAATTATCTTAGATACAAATAAATCTATTTTTAAAATATTTGTTTCATATGGGAGCAATACTTCTCTCTAGTTTTGAACGTGATTAATACTTCCCTACGATTTTGATTGGGAGTTATATTAAATTATGCGGTTTTCAACGGGAATAATACTTCTCTGTGGTTTTGAACATGAACAATACTTCTCTATCATTTTGAGAAAGATATTTTATTTCTAACATCATATCTGTCCAGTTTTGAACAAGAATAATGTTTCTCTTATATTTTTACCTTTTTGATGAGAATAATCTCTATAGTTACTATCGATGATATGAACCATAATACTTTTTTTGGGTTTTGGGATCTCAATGACGGGAAATTATCGACATTTTTGAGCTCTCGGAGAGGGGAATAATCTCTTCAATTTTTAACTTTAAATCATTTTTGGCTTCTTCAACCCACCTAGCAATTGCGTGTGTAATATCCCAAGGCCAAACCTCGACTGTAATTATGAATGTAATGATGTTTATATGATCGTGAGCCAAGTATATATAATATGGTAGGATTATGTGTTGATTAGGCTAGGAGCCTAGATGTTAAAGGCTAGGCGTCTGTTTTGTACATGTAAATATTCATATTATTAATATAACAAGATTGTTGCATGTAGACCGACCATGAAGAAAGAGTATGGGGGACTGAACTCCACTAGGTTTGGCAAGGGAGCAGGCTAAAAGTAGAGCCTAGTAGAATAATATATTATTATTCTAAAAAGTTGTAAAAAGGATATTAATTTATCCTAAGTTCCTTTAGGGAGAGGAATGATTTCCAAGTGGGTGGGACACGCTCCTAGACATCCAAGTGTCATCCTAAATGCACACATATTTATGGGGGGAGTTATAACCATTCTCAACCAGGTTGAGCATTCAAACCATTCTCACCCTTTTGTCCACTCTCACAATTCTGGACCATGCTGGCCATCCATTACCCTGACTTCCGGACTAACTGAACAATCAAACAGTGAGCCAATTCACTATTTTTGAATGCCAAGACCCCAAACCTCTACAAAAAACCTAAGTTTTTACCCTTGCAACACTTGTACCCTAGGGGTTTCTTGTGTTTTTTCCTCTCTATACCGTTTCCCACATTTAGTTTTCATTGTTGACATGACTGTGTCCATGTGTTGATGAGAAGGAGTGAAGAAGCGGGATGTCAGGCATGTGGATAGAAGAATAAGGTTGTCAGGCCTTTGAGCAACTCTCTCCATGTGAGAGATTTTTCTTAGGAAGTGATTTCTCTTGGAGGGAGTCTAGTAGTAGCTACAAAGCTCTGAGAATTCCTGATCCAACCTGTTTTTGAAGCCCGAGGAAAGGGAGGTGTAGAAACTGAAGGAATTTTGGACAATGAAGGTGTACACTCATGAGGTGGGACAGGCATGTGGGGAATGAGAGTCTGTGAGTTGTGGGTGTAAGTGGCTCCTTGGAGAAAATCCTTCATGTTGTATTGTGCAACTTCCTATTTTCCCTGCCTAGCCTAGGAATCCCTTTCCTAATGGAGTTTAGTCCCAGCTCGAGGGTGACCCACTAATGAGAGTGATGAGTAGCATGGTCTAAGGCTCGGAGGTTCATGGAAGGTCTAGATGCAGTTGGGGTATTTAAATTAAAAGATAAGTACCAATTCTTTGTTCATTGTATGTTGTGTATTTGTATATGTGTTATAATTGATGAGTAATGCCTATATATTGCATGTATGTGTTAATGTTTCTTCCGCATGAACAGGTGTATGAGAAGAGTATTGATGTCTATTTAATTTCATTAGATATGTGTGTGTGTGTGTGTGAATATCAGATGTTATCTCTATTTATTTCCTGTGAATATCATATGTGAGAGAAATTAAAGATCCTTGACCTCATAATTTTTGGTATAAGAGAACAACAAGAAGAGGACACATTAGCAGTGGTAAAAGAAGAATTAAAAAATAAATCACAAATTGAAACAACTTACCTCATAGAAGAAAAGAGGCTAGGAAAAATAATTGATCACAAAGATAGGTTGATTTGTGTCAAAGAAAGTTGCAATGACCATAAATATAGCATCCTTAGTAAATCTTCGACCTTAAAATGGTCAAGAATATTTATAAAATAATACCTCATTCCCAAAGACCAAGCTAAATTAAGTGAGGAAATTCAAAAGGTAAATGAAGCCAGAAAGAAGGAAAATCGGCAATAATTATAAATTGAAAATCTATTGGTATGCATAGAGACGAGAAGGATAATAATAAAAAGGAATTTGGGCCACTCGAGAAACATTTTTGGAATTGTCATGGATTTTCATGGTGCAAAGGTCCTATGATAAGTCGGATCCCGAGTGATATTGATATTGTTTGTCCAATTGTAACATGGGAGTATGAAGAGTATAAGGTCCCTAACATAGAAGGATTTGTATTATGGTCGGAATGGAATAAAGTGTCCTACCAAAGAGGGATAGGAGGAATAAATTTTTATATTAGAAAGATCATGTCTCCTTGACCACTCAACTTTATAAGATTGACCCTCCTAATTAGTACATTTGGATAGAAATTTTAGACATCAATGCTAAGCAGATGTATATAGCAATTTTCTATTTTTCCCCTATTAATTCTACTTTTTTATAAAAAAAATCAATCTAGATAGAATTTTTTCCTATAATAATTTAGAAAAAGATATTTATAGTTTAAAAAATGAAGGTAATATCCTCCTGCTAGGTGACTTGAATGCTAGGATTGCAACTAACCAAGTTACTCTTTTAAGAAATGATTCCAACCATAATCCTATATGGATATATGAGGACCTTGTTTTGGATAATAGCTATAAAAGAAGCTCTGTAGACCCAACTCATAATTTATTTGGTATTGATCTATTCAAGATTTGCATCTCTCAAGATATAATCATTTGTAATGGAGTAATGAAGTGGCCAAAATCCAACCATATGACTTGTATTCCTAGTCTAGGTAGTAGTTTCACAGATTATGTGATATCTAATATCCGCATTTCAAACCAAATAGTAATGTTTGACCTTTTAAATGAACATGAACCCAACTATGATCACAGACCTTTAACCCTAACTCAAAACATTTCCTTGCATAGGAGGATCATTCAAGAGAATTCTAATAATCAAAGACAATTTTTCTTTGACAAAAGTAAAGTTCACTTTTTCAAAAAGATTTAAATAGTGAATTAAATATCCTAACTTATAAGGACAACATTGAAGACCTCTATAATAATTTAACAACTACCCTTTCCACTTCTATTAATAAGTTCTCTATTGAGGTGTCATGTAAAACAATAATAGAATAACCAACCTTTGGTACGATAAAAAATATAATATTACTAGGAAAGCCATTAGGGATGCTTATAATGAATCCTTAAAACTTGATAAGATCAATACGTACAAATCCCTAATTAAAAGTAAAAAATGGTACTATATCAATCAAAGGAAAGAGAAGATTTCACAGTTATCTAAGCTTGATCTTAAAGAAGTTCTGGAAGAAAATTCTAATCCACAATACTAAAGAAATGTGGCACCGACACCACGGATCTCAGAAAACAGTCCTATCTCGATTCTTGACCATACTCTCATTTGAGATGTGGAAAATGACCATGGAACGCCAGCTGTAATCTCCAAAATCGATTTCACCCTGACGCACTGAAAAACTTCTGAAACACTTTAATTATACAAACTTAACAACTCAATTATATAGATCCAACAATTTCTCACTATATTTCGACCAAAATCAAACCAAAAAAATAAAAATAAAAACAAAATATTAAACGTTAATACTAAGCTTTTAAATTTTTTTGAATTTGAGTAGCTTTTAGGATTTAAAATTCCAAACCCGATAAGGGATCCTATATGCACATATACATGACTTTATAATGTCACTATGATGCGAGTAAAAACATGTTAAAAAGCTATTAAAGTGATTTTCTATATAAGAGGATTTTAAGCCAAAACATAATAAGAATATTTGTATCATCTAGGAAATGAATGTGAGTAAAGCCATGTTAAAATACTATTAAAGTGATTTTCTCCTCCGATAAATCAAAGGATTTTGTGATTGTGATTTTATGTTTTTATTGGACATTAAATCCAACCCAAACTAAATGAACAAACTAAATGAAATGATTTTTATAGCCTTGCTTGAAAGAATGTTGGAAGAACATATTGTTTTTGAATGTTAGAGAAATTTTGGGAGAAAGGTTGCATTGGGATTAGTTAAGAAATCTTTTGGTATGGTACCATTTTATTATTGGGACTTTTTCCTTACGTAAACATTTAGTAAAGGCATAACCATTTAGTAAAGGGAATGTATATTTGTGTAGTTTAATTCAAAATAATTTTAATATAAAAATAAGTTGTTNTTATTGGACATTAAATCCAACCCAAACTAAATGAACAAACTAAATGAAATGATTTTTATAGCCTTGCTTGAAAGAATGTAGGAAGAACATATTGTTTTTGAATGTTAGAGAAATTTTGGGAGAAAGGTTGCATTGGGATTAGTAAAGAAATCTTTTGGTATGGTACCATTTTATTATTGGGACTTTTTCCTTACGTAAACATTTAGTAAAGGCATAACCATTTAGTAAAGGGAATGTATATTTGTGTAGTTTAATTCAAAATAATTTTAATATAAAAATAAGTTGTTTAGTTAATTTTATATTTAATAAAATATAAGAATTTAGTTTTAAAAGGATAAATATATAATTGATAAGAAAGATAAAACTTATGTTGAACGAGTTTTAGGAAGGAGTAGAAGTTTTCCCCAAATTTGTAGGAAATGTGAAGTGGGGAGTGTTGGAAAACTGAGAGGGGGGGTGAATCAGTTGTTACCGTGCTTAAAAAATTATGCTTATTTTAAACTCTTATATAGCACTCAATGACAATCACAATAATGTAGGGAGGTAAGAAATAGAACATTCAACATCAATCACACACATGAAATATACAGAGACAGATATTTCCTGAGGAAATCGATAAAGGGTAAAAACCTCTTCTTCTTGATATGATAAGTAATATTTATTTTCTGTACATTATCATTCTTATGAAACCCAACTCATTGTGAGGCTACCACCTCTGTTCTGTAAGCTACAACTTGCTAAGGACACCAACTCTCTGGTTTCTCTAGCACCCACTAGAGGGAAGAACCAACTCACTAGTTTCTTTGACACCCACTAGAAGGAAGTACCAACTCCCTGAGTGTTCCAGCACCAACTAGATGGAAGCACCAACTTTCAGTCACACAGGCACCAACCTGTATAACAGAGAACAACATTTCTCCCTTGCACCACCCTGGTTTTTCTAGTTGCAACTGGATGGAAGCTATAACTCCTTGTGTTCAAGCACCCACTTGAAACTCTGAGGACACCAATCCTCCCTAGCACCTCCCAACCACCTTGAAATATAAATCTCTGCCTTTTACAACATTATCACAGTTATACAACATTTATCTATGGCTTACCAGTCTCATGATTGTTCTGCTACATTGCTCTTCTCTTCTTGCATGAGTGTCTCTCTCCTCGTGTCTACTGCGCTTTTTGTTCTTCTCTCAGATATGTGTTTCTGTTCCTTGCTTATTATGCACTTCAGCTCTTGCACACCACATGCTTCTACCCGCATGAATCACACTCCACAGCAACAACCAACTCTTCTTTGTTCTGTGTTTTTATACTCTTTGCGTACCTTCTACATCCTTCATGTGCAATACCTCTGCATGCTCTTCAAAGTGTCATTGTTCTTCCCTTCAAATTGTTCACTTCGTCTCATCCTACCCACACCGTAGTTAACAAGAGAATCCACTTTCTCTTATATGTTCTGCATGTCTTTTACATGCCGAGTCTACTAGATGATCATCATAGAAACTCTTCATCTTCTCGTGCAATTATGCTAAATCCGTTCATCATCAGTAGGCTTATCCTGAGATTCTCTACCTCCTCTGGTAGTGTGACTCTTCGTCTTCTCTATCACAGACGAGATTAATATCTCTATTGCAGTTACAAACTTCAACATTTTTCCATCTGTCAATGGTCTCTATGATGAGTCTTCATTCCACTGGAATTTACTTCGAGACCCTTCATTTCCTCTGGTGATCTTCATTGTAAAGCCTAGCAATGTGGTAGCTCCTCCCTTAACCTTCATCAATGTGACCACCAGTTGTGACGAGGGGCCAAGAAAGAGGGGTGCTTCATGATTTCGCATATCGTGAACTCTCGTTATGGGTTGTCTTGAAACTCCCAACTCGCGAAACTCTGAAATGCTTCATATCAGATCAACAGTCGAGATCTCTCCCTCTGATCAATGACTGCGATAAAATCGTGACTTTGCATGTCAAGAACTTATACGTGATTCAACCCTGACTCTCCCGACTTCTGATATGCCAAAACCATGCTAGAAAGATCAACGGTCCACGATCATCTGTTATCCGACGACCCAGATCATTTCGGAATTTTTCATTTCACGAAGTTGGAGGACTACTCACCTCCCTTCTTCTGACTTTTGATTTTTTGAAACCTTCTCCAGATCAATGACCCACAACCCTATATGATCCAACGACTATGATCAACTCATGAACTCGGACTTCATGATATCTTCAGAGTTCTCAATGTAGTTCTTCTGATTCACAATTTTGCGAATTTTCTTTATCAGATGCCACATGTCCTTCTCAGATGAATGGCTAGGATCGTTGCGGCTCCCAGCTCCTCGGGTATTTTCCTTATGAGTGTCATATCAACGACTTAAAACTCCCCATGATTTAATGATCTAGATAAACTCTTCGAGAACTCGAACCTCATTCTTCATTGTGCTAGATCAACAGTCCACAATCGTCGATGATCCAATGGCTCAGATCATTTCACAACTTCGCCTATCATGAGTTCCTACAACTCTCACCTTTGACTTCTCCATCTCGCAAGTCAGTGAAATGTTGATCTCTCATCACGTGTCCTCTGGATCCAATGACCCAAATAATTTTGTGACTTTTCATATCGCAAGTTCCTACAACTCTCACTTTTGACTTCTCTAGTTTGCGAGTCAGAAAAATGTCGATCTCTCGCCACGTGTACTATGGATCCAATAGTTTAGATATCATTTCAATTTTTCATTTCACTGAATTGGAGGATGGCTCTTTGCCATTATCCTCTTTGTCGTTATAATGGATCCAATGGTTGCTAGTCCTTCATGCTCTGATCTGACAATTGAGGTCTAATATCCTCCTCTACGTGCTCCTCTTGTCTGGAATCTAATCTGATGGCCATCGGGTATTCAAGATTGGTGATCCAATGGCCACTAATGTTCCTCCTCCTAAAATTATGCATCCTCCCAACTTGGAATAATTTTTAAGTGTCAAAGCTTCTATGACCTTTGATTATTTTGCAAGCCTTGATGTATCGTATCTCATCTTCACATCTCAAAACTCTATCTCTCCTGATCTTTTGATCTCTACATATTGTTTTCTTCTTCACCTGAGCTTACGTTGTTCATGTTTTTCCATCAATGCACACTTTGATCTTGCCATCAATGACAAGAACACTTTGCTTGTAATCATGCCATTGTCATTGTTGTTCTTTCCATCAATTACAAGCATACTCTGTATGTAAACATGCCAACAATATACCCCCTTTGCATTGATTGCAATCCTAAAGGACTGCACTGTTCTACTTAGATCTCCAACTGTAGCATCCAAAAGACACCTTTTCTCCCCCTTTGACATCAATGTCAACGAAAAAATGCTCCCCCTTAGTTGTTCTAGTACTTTGTCGGAGGTATCATATATTCAACCAATACATACTCCCCCTAACAGGATGGACCCTCTTATTTGGGTTCTGCAGAGTATTTGTATCTAACTCATAGTCTTCTCCTTTTGATTCTTGGACCTGTTCATCTTTAGCTTCAGCTGTGTCCTCTGTAGCTGACTCAAAATTGGTCACCTCTCTTACTGGGAATCCTTCATCAACCTTTTCTTGTCATAACTGAATGACTCACCCTGTCACTCTTCTCTGATCTTCTATTACAACAATTTCATTTTTCTTCCATGATGCCTACAATCCAAGACTTTTATGACCATATGCATCACAAGAAAAAACAATTACAAACACTCTCATACCCGCTTTCCCTTTTCAAAAATGAAGGACCTGTGTTAGATTTCTTGGGAGTACTGATTTCTTCCTTGTTGTATCCAAGACCGGATTTGTTATTTGGTGATCTCTGACTATCCAAGATCTCATCTAGGGTCATGGATTTGTTCAGGAACTTGATTTGGGTGTTTGAATTCTCAACCTTCACAACTTCTTCTTCCATCTTATGAAATGATTTTTCTTCTACTTCTTCTTTTATTGCATGGGAGGATTCAATATCAACATCATTATCTGTCCTTATGCCTTTAGCCACCACTTGTCTTGAGTTTACATTTTTCACCTTACAATATTTGGACGTGAACACCTCTTCATAGAAATTGTCACACATTTGACTTGGACTAAGAAAATTATGTTTCAGACCATCTACAAGCAGAACATCCTAGGAATTTCCTTTGCCATTACTCAAACTCAACATCCCTTTACCCTTGATTTTACCTGGTTCATCATTTTCAAAGATCACATTTCCTATTTTTTTTTTACTTATAGGCATAAGCTTATCCTTATCTCCAGTCATGTGCTTCGAACATTCACTATCTATATTCCAGGAGTCCTTTTGTTTTTGAGTTGAAAGTATTAGACCACATTTTTCACTATATTTATTTTTCCATGTGCTGGCCTTTCTCGCTAAGAGATTTATCCTTTTGTTTTCTTTGTAATTCTTAAGATGGAANTCACTATCTATATTCCAGGAGTCCTTTTGTTTTTGAGTTGAAAGTATTAGACCACATTTTTCACTATATTTATTTTTCCATGTGCTGGCCTTTCTCGCTAAGAGATTTATCCTTTTGTTTTCTTTGTAATTCTTAAGATGGAAGTTTGCATCTTTGTGGCCGAAGTTATGATAGTTATAACATTCAAGTTCATTGTTCAATAGGTCAAAGTGATTTTTGAAGCATTGTCTACTCATTGACTGTCTATTATTTCTTGACCTCATCAGTTGCATGTCTCTAAACTTAATTTGACAATTTGCAATCTATGGTTATTTTTTACTTGGCTGTCTCATTCTCCGTTGTGGAAAATATTTATTCCTTAGGTGTCTTGATTTCTCATGTCTAAATCTTAAGGAACAATTTACATCTTTGTGGCCAAAGTTAGAACAGTAGAAACAATATCCATAGAAAAAATCTTTGTACCTGGAAAATGGTTGTCTTCTTTGAGGAGGTCGATTTATTCCATGTTGATGATTTCCTTGACCAGAGGATGTATTATTTATTTGTTCTAAAGATTTAGTTCTGGCACCCTTTTATTTACTCCTCCTGGGAGGTTGATTATCTTCTTTTGTTTCTGCAGATTTGTTGTTGTCATTGGTTGTAGATTTGAAAAACTTGATGGGTTCTTTGTTGCTTGGCTGACCACTACTTGGTCCCTCTTCATAACCCAAACCAGTTTTCAACTTTGGATTCCTTTGCTGATTCAAAATGGTGGATAATCCTTCTGAGGCTTTGATACTTGACATATTCTGATGATACAAGGCTTGAAACTTCTCCAACTCTTTCCTAGTTTTCACTACTTCTTCTTCTAGAGCTTCACATCTTTCCTTATTTTCTGATAACTTTTGTTTCAGAATGTCTTCAATTTTCTTTCCCTCTTCTAATTCCAGTCTTAGAAGGGAAATGTCTTCATCATGTTTTTTATTGCCTTTCTTGAACTTTATCAACAATTTTTTTTTCTTTCTCTTCTCAAGTCTGAGTTTGTCAATCTCTTCCAAAGCATTGATCAACTCTCCTTCCAATTAAACCACAACTTCTTCATCATTAGCATCACTTCCTATGCTTTTATTATCATAACCCTCTTTGGCCATAAGCATGAAGTCATTTACCTTATCTTCACAGGAAGAGTCACTATCTATGTCTTCTGAGGAGTCATCATTGTTTACACATAATCTTTTCTTTTTATCAAATATCTTGGGTTTGTACTTCTCTTATCCTTCAGAGTTGTGGTCCTTCTACATGTGTGGAAACTTAGATGCAAAATGACCTATCTTTCCACAATTAAAAAATTTAAAGGGAAACTTGACTTAGTACTTTCCTGATCCTTTCTTTAGTCTTCTCACAAATTTTGCTTCAATTTTATCAGCCTCAGAATCCTCATTCTTGTCTACTTTAAATGATGCTTCTCTAGTGGTATATTTATATTTAATAATCCTCATTTCATAAGTAGTTAGAGTTCCTAGGAGTTGATCAATAGACAAATTCTTAATATCATTCATTTCTTCTAATGTATAAAATTTTGGATTAAATCTTTCAGGAAAAGATCTTAAGATCTTATGAACTAGTAATACATCTTCAATATTCTCACCAAGACCTTCCATGGCATTCACAAGCTCCTCAACTCTTAAGAAAATTTGTTAACTATCTCATCCTCAATCATCTTTAGTTGTTCAAACTGTAATCTGTAGGTTTTAAGCTTGGCATCGTTTAACTTCTCATTACCTTCATAGCTACTAATGAGTTTGTCCCACATTGCTTTGCCAGTTTCTAAGTGCATAACTTTTACAAATTCTACTTCTGCAATCCCATTCAGAATAACATTCATAGCCTTAGTGTTGAAGTTGAATTCTATCTTGTCATCCTTGGAAGATAATACAACCTGATTTACATAACTAGTCTCTACCACATCCCAGACATCTATACCTAAAGCCATTATGTAAGTTCTCATCCTAACTTTCCAGAAGCCAAGGTTTGTTCCATTGAACACGGGGGCCTTATTAGCTGAAGTTCCTCCATGGATAGTCATGTTTAAGCTCTAGGATCTACCCTTAAATAAATGGAACTCACTATGATACCAATTTTTGGACAACTGAGAGGGGGGGATGGATCAACTGTTACTATGCTTAAACAATTATGCTTATTTTGAACTTTTTATAGAGCACTCAATGACAATCACAATAATGCAGGGAGGTAAGCAATAGGAAATTCAACATCAATCACACACATGAAATATACATATACATATATTTCCTAAGGAAACCCATAAAGGGTAAAAACGTCTTCTTCTTGATATGATAAGTAATCTTTATTTTCTGTACATTATCATTCTTATGAGAACCAACTCATTGTAGGATACCACCTCTGTTCTGCATGTCGCAACTTGCTGAGAGCACCAACTCTTTGGTTTCTCTAGCACCCACTAGAAGGAAGCACCAAATCCCTGGTTTCTCTATCACCCACTATAAGGAAGCACCAACTCCCTAAGTCTTCCAACACCAACTAGATGGAAGCACCAACTTCCAATCACACAGGCACAAACCTGTATAATAGAGAACAATAGTTCTCCCTTGCACCACCCTCCCACCCTGGTTTTTTTGTCTACAACTAGATGGAAGCTACAACTCCCTATGTTCAAGTACCCACTTGAAACTMTGAAGACACCAATCCTCCCTAGCACCTCCCAACCACCATGAAATATAAATWTTTTCCTTTTACAACTTTATCACAATGATACAACATTTATCTATGGATTACCAGTCTCATCATTGTTMTTCTACGCTGCTATGTTATGCCTGCATCAATGTCTCTCTCCTCGTGTATGTTGCGCTTTCTGTTCTTCTCTCAGATATGCATTTATGTTCATCGCTTATTCTTCGCTTTAGCTCATGCRCACCACATGCTTCTACCCACATGAATCACACTCCTCAACAACAACCAAATCTTCTATGTTCTGCACTTTTATACTCTCTGTGCACCTTCTGGATCCTTCATGCACAATAACTCTACATGATCTTAACAGTGTCATTGTTCTTCCCTTCAGATTTTTCACTTCATCTCATCCTACCCACATAGCTAATGAGAGAAACCACTTTATCTTCTTTTTTTTTCATGTATTTTACATGCCGACTCCTCTAGATGATCATCATAGCAACTCTTTGTCTTCTCGAATAGTTATGCTAAATTCGTTCATCATCAGTAGGCTTATCCTGAGATTCTCTGCATTCTCTGGTAGTGTGAATCTTCATCTTCTCCATCAGAGTCAATCTTGACCTCTCTGTTGTAGTTACATACTTCAACACTTTTCCATCTATCAATTGTCTCTATGATGAGTCTTCATTCCAGTGGCAGTTACTTTGAGACCCTTCATCTCCTTTGGCGATCTCTATTGTAAATTCTAGCAACGTGCTAGATCCTCCATTAACCTTCATTAATGTGACCACCAACTGTGACCAGAGGCCAAGCAAGATGGGTGCTTCGCGATTTTTCATATTGTGAACTCCTGCTATGAGTTGTCTCGAAACTCCCAACTTGTGAAACTATGAAATGCTTCATATCAGATCAACAGTYGATATCTCTCCCTCTGATCGACGACTGTGATCAAATCACGACTTCACGAGTCAGGCACTTGGACGTGAGTCAACCTTAACTCTCCCAAATTCCGATATTCCAAAACCATGCTTGGAAGATCAATGGTCCACGATCATATGTGATCCGACGACCCAAATCATTTTGGGATTTCTCATTTTGTGAAGTTGGAGGACTACTCACCTCCCTTCTTTCCACTTTCAATTTTCCAAAACCTACTCTAKATCAACRAAMCACAGCCCTCTGTGATCCAATGGTTGTGATCATCTCGTGAACTCAGACTTCRCAATATCTATGGACTKCTCAACATAGTTCTTCTGATTCGCRATTTTGTGAATCTTCTTTATTGGTTGCCACATGTCCTTCAYAGATGAATGGCTAGTATTTTTGTGACTCCCATCTCCTGTGGTATTTTCTTCCTTCCTTCCCAAAATTTTTGAGCGTCAGATSAACGACTGGCAACTCGCCATGATCTAATGGTCTATATCATCTCTTCGAGAAATCAGACCTCGTTCTTCGTCRTGCCAGATCAACGGTCCACAATCCTCTGTGATCCGACAATTCAGATCATTTCGCAACTTCGCATATTGCGAGTTCCCACGACTCTCACCTTTGATTTCTCCATCTTGTAACTCAGGGAAATATTGATCTCTCACCATGTTTCCTCTGGATCCAACAACCCAGATCATTTCGCGACTTCGCATATCATGATTTGCTACAACTCTCACCTTTGACTTCTCCATTTTGCGAGTCAGCGAAATGTCGATCTCTCACCACGTGTCCTCTGAATCCAACAGTTCAGATCTCATCGCGATTTGAAATTTCACTGAATTGGAGGATGGCTCTTGGCCATTATACTCTTCACAGTTAAACTAGATCCAATGGTTGTTAGTCCTTCACACTCTGATCCGACGACTGAGGTCGAATCTCCTCCTTTGCATGCTCCTCCTGTATGGACTCTGATATGATGGCCATCGAGTATTCGAGATTGGTGATCCAACGACCACTGTCGCTCCTCTTCCCGAATTAGAAGAATATCTAAGTTTCCAAGGTTTTGCGACCTTCGATCCTTATGCAAGCCTTGATCTATGAGATCTTGTCTGCACATCTCAAAATGTTATCTCTCCTGATATTTTGATCTCTGCATATTGTTTTCTTCTTCAACTGAGCTTACATTGTTCCTGTTTTTCCATTGATGGAAACTCTGATCTTGCCATCAATGACAAGCACACTCTTCCTGTAATCATGCCATTGTCATTGTTGTTCTTTCCATCAATGACAAGCATACTATGCTTTTAAACATGCCAACATGGATCGCCAATAATATATATTAATGATATATTTTAAATCTTATTTAAAATAAATTGAAGGTCAATCCAGAACAACTTTAATCGATGATAACATTACTTCTATTGCAACAACTACAATATCAAAATTACTAATTTAATGTGTACTAATAATTATATGAATATATTCAACACAATATTGAAACTGTAATATCATAAAGATTCCATTAGAAAATGAAAAACAAAATTGAAAATCCATATACAAAATTTTAACATTTAAAAAAAAATAAAGTTTACATATATAAACTTTAAACATCTTTCTAGATTTGAAGCATTATTCTTGTTCTAATGGGAAAAAGCGAAATAGTACTACTCTTGTAATATGAAAATACAATAAAAGACAATGATATTGTTGGTTAAGTTTTTCATATCCACAACTATAAAGTCAGTGTTATTAAGTTTTTTACTTAAATAATTTTTAATATAATATTTAGCGTAGTTTAGTCTTTGTTTTATAGTGATATTTTAAATAAATATAATGAAAATATTTGTAATAAATTATGTACTTGTAATAATGGAATAAAAATATTTACATTTTAATTTAATAGAATTTTAATTTAAAGCTCTCTATTTTGGAAACTTGTTCCCAAACTCCATTTTTCTTGATGTTGAAGCTCCCAAAAATCTCCCATGTTCCCATACGAGTTTCCAAATTCCCTTAATTTAAGCGATCTAGAGAGTTTTGAGACATAGTGATTTCATTATTTCATATTTATAAAAGTGCAAATATCTTATTTTCAAATTCAAAAGTTTAATTTTTAAGAAGAAAACATATACTCTTAATCATTTCTCTTTGATGAAAAATCAATCAATAAAAACATTATGGTCAAAATAGTATATCTTTATACTTATAAAATAATTTTGATGACTGGTGGCATACATGAGTAGGAGTGGGAGTCCTCATGATCTCATAGGGAACAAGTTGGTACACTAGTCTGGGGTCTAGTGTCGGTAACTAATAATTTCTTTGGATCCTCTTCCATTTAGTGTGGACTTAACATTGCCAAAAACCATGGAATTAGGACCTCAATGGTCTTTGGGACTCCATGATTATTATTCACGCTATAATTTCACAATTGAATCCTTGAGGGAATCAACTCCAAGCATTGGTAGCATTAATCAAGCAACTTATTTCATATTTTGATTAGATCTACCTTTATCACATTAGGAGGAATTTGAATGATGAAGTGGATGCATGGGATAAATTGGCCTCCTCATTACAATCTGAGATCATTTTGCGTGGACTTTCATTTTCCCACTTTCCCCTAGATATTTACTAGATGGGAATTCAATTAAAGTCAGGTTGACGACGTGCATTTGAAAAGGGTAGGGATTGTGGCTATCGTAGCAGTGACAGATGGAGAGATGTTGGCGGAGGGATGAAAAAGACAAGAGATTCTACTCACACTTAATTGAGGGGATCCCATGTAGGGGAGATAAAATCATTCATATGGGGATGTGTGAAGAATTTCGAACATATCGAGGAGCAGACTTGCCCTAGTTCTACAATTTGGAGGCCTGATTGTGGGTGCACTTGAATGTTGGAATTAGTTTTGTGGTTTGACGATGGAAGAACTATATTGGGCATGTTATGGTTAAATATGGATTGATGGCATATAATTTGGGCGAAATTTAGAATGTTTTAATGGTTTCTTTGGTTGAGGTGGGAGATGCTCTGGTTTGGAGGCTTGCAGTAGAGGTTTTGTGCTGGAAAAGTGGGCATATAGAGAGGGGAAAGTTGGTTCTTTCTCTGGGTTAGTTTTTCAAACTCGGGCCAAATGTGTTGGGGTTCACATTTCACTGTAGCCATGAAAAGAAATAGGGGAATAAATGCTAAGTTAGGATGCTTGGGATTTCAAGATAATTCTTTGAAAGCATGAGGAGATAGTGCATGCCAATAGTAGTAAAATTTTGGTTCTCACTACCAAGGTTGTCGAGATGGAGAAAAATAACATTTCACATAATGGGACATATCCAACATCCTTATTAGCTTCAGAGGATGAATTAATTTTCTCGAGGAATAATGCAACAGTCTTGAGGCATTAGTCTTAGCACGATGTGTGGATAAACTTTGCCTGGCCTGAAACAATAATGACACCCAATGATCAATCCATTGCAGGGATACATAGGTTGAAACTTTGTTCCATAATCAGGTACCCATGGAAACTGAAGGTGAGGAAAACCAACAATCTATTGAGGAAAAAGAAGACTAGATAAATGTGAAATGCTACACCAATATGAATGTTTTCTTATATTATGCCAATTTATTAGGAAAGTTACATGCAAAAAAATGGAATTCTCGGCTAATAATCCCCTTTTTCTTCTGGTTCTTAGCTATATAAAATTATACAATGTTTTGAAAAAACTACATAATCAATGTTGTCTCATAACAACAATTTTTTTTATAGATAATATATGTATTTGTAGAATTGTATTATTATAACATTGATTTATCTACATTACATTTTATTCATCAAAATATATAATTAAAAAATAAATATTGTCATATTATACTAACATATATATCAGTTTAGCATGATGGACACGGTATAAATTTTATTTCCCTCACTACACAAATGTATGTTTACATTTAAAAAGGAAATATTGTCATATTATAATAACATATATATATTAGTTTAGCATGATGGACATGGTATAAAGTTTGTTTTCCTCACTACACAAATTTATATTTACATTTAAAAAACATTAAATTGTGATAAATCGTTTGGTGGCTCATACAAGGGGATCTCATAAACCAATTTGGTGTGGCTTGACCGTGACCTTAAAAATAGATTATTATTATTTTATTTTTATTATAAATATGGTGTAATTCCCAAACGATTCAATAGATTATGACTTATATGGTTTGAAAAAATAAACATTTATCGATATGTTAATATTTACTTAATTTTTAAGACCATAAAGGATCACCCTCGATCTATTGAAATTTTATGACCATCTTAAAAGATGTATCCATTCCTATCTACTTAATTTTTAAGACCATCTTAAATCCACTTCATTCCTGCTACAAGAATACATTTTGCATACATGATTAAATGACTTAGTGGAAGAGTCTTTCTAAAGATGATATAGGCACTTTACACCACAGGTCAAAATGGGGATTTATCATTAATTTTATTATAAATGTAGCTTGAGTTGTGATCATTTTATCAATCTGGTTGATAGATCCGTCATATTTTTATAGTATAAATAGTGAGAAGATAATTTTTTGTTAACATGCACAACGTAAGAGGATGGGTAGAGAAATCACCCCACTAAATAAACCATTAACAAGGAGGGGAAGCATGAGCACTATAGATTTTCAAGGTAATATTAACAAAAAAAAGGCCCGAGATAGCCCCATAAAGTTTCCATTTTGACATGGGGAATCATTCAAATTTTTAAATCATATTAAAAAATTCAGCCTTTCTAAGACTAGTATAACCTAAATCTACCAATGGAAAACCAAGAGTAGAAGGAAAGGCTCGCCTGAAGTATTAAAATTACAATATAAAGGAAGAGGAGGACACAAGAATCCATGAGACTACCTTGAGAAAATCATAGTACATAATGAGGAAAGTGGGAGACATTAGGACTCAGGAGAAGAGGTGAGATAAACTAGAGGAAGAGTCTAATATATTTAGACTCACTTTGAGAATTTGAAAAGTGGGGAAGGAATATTTGAAGAAAAACAAATATTGGACATGAGATACCAAAGAACAAGTCTTAGGAGTGACCTCATGAATATGAGAGTAAGAAAAATTATTACAGTTGAAAAAATAAGTCATTATTTCATGAAAGGGCAATAGATTCCTTATGAAGGTGTAGGGGATATCCATGATTTCATCCAACCAAGGGCAGGTGAGGAGGATGATATATTCCAAATATTTCTGGAGAACCAAAAAGTAAATGTCCATTATCTTAGGGCCAATGGTCAAATAAATCACATCAATATTGACGGGTCTATCCTCATGTTTACATAAGCCTGAGAGCATCCAAGGGGAAAGAGATAATCATGTAGCACCATGCATAGGAAAAATAGAGGTAGTTGTTATATGAAATGTAGCTTTCAGATCTACTATGGCCCATTTTTTGGTGGATTCAATGCAATAGATCTCAATGTACAATGTATTGACCATGTTTACATATTCTCCCTTGATGAAAGGGATGTGAGAAAGGTCAAAAGAGAAAGAGAGATTCTAGAAATATTGGGGTTGAATGCTAAAATGAAATTTAGAATTTGATTCATTTGGTTGGGAATTCTTGAAGAATAGGTATATATGTCATCTTGGAATCATGAGATGATAAAATCTCAATAAAGGATCCCAAAGAGGAAGAGGGTGATGACTTGGAATGAAAAATATGGGAAGAAGATAAAGACAAACTTAGACAAATATATTTATTGATGAGGATAGGTAGCCCTAATCCAATGAGAAAGAAGGGTAACCTTGACATCGATGAGGATAAGTGGGGTTTCTTGGACAAGTTGATATATGAATATGCTTTCCCACTAAAGTGGATGGATGGTTTCACAGAACTTTGACTGACATGAACTTTGACAAAGAAGTTGTGACCGACATCAACTTTGATAAAGAGACAATGAATGATAGGAACACTAATGAAGGAGATATGGTCAATAGGAACTATGACCCTCTTATCCTTGCATTGATCAGATTTATTTGACAAAGGAACTATGGAAAACAATACTCTAATTGATAGGATCTCTAATAATAGGAACTATGATAAATAAGAACCATTACCAACAAAACTTGTATGATATGAATCATGACTAACAAGAACCCTGACTAACAAGAAATTTAACCCCTTTGTTTTGTCATCAATCAAATTGCTTGTCTTTAATGATAAAAGTATGGAACTTAGATTTCTTATCTTTGATGTAAGAAGTATGACTTTTAGAGTTCTTGACATTGGTCCTATCAGTCAAAGTTCCTATTAGTTGTAGTTCCAAGAAAATTTTATAAACTAGGAATATTATGAATGAGGAAATCATTACAAACAATAAATGTTATCTAGAAAGGAGCCATTACCAATAGTAAATGTAAGAGATATGAACCATGACCAATAGGAACTTTGGATAATAGAAACTTTGACAAAACCTACTGTGACTAACAAGAAATTTGATGAAGGAATTATGACCAACATAATCTCTCATTTACTACTACTACTACTATATGAGGCTACACATATGCTCTACTACTAGGAGAGTCCATGTGGCACTCCCATGCCAACTACCACATTATACATAAAGGGAACTCTTCTATAGTCGTGAAATCATTAGAAGTTCATTTAAAGTACAACCTTCCATTTCAAGAGTAATGTTTTGGTACTTTCGGTGAACTTAGAAGATCAATTCAAATATTCTTATTATGATACACCTCTAGCACATGTATAGATCAATATTCATTTCTCAAGATAAGTTAGGATCTATAAACAACTATTATAAAATATTAAACTTCAAGCTATTTTATTCCATTCACCACGACTAATAAAAATTGCAGTTCATTAACATTCATAAAAGGGATTCTCTTGAGATTTTTGTCAAAACAATACTGCAACAGGTTCTTCCTTTGATTTTATGATATCATAACTACTACCATAGACAATTAATACAAATAATCAAAGCATGGCTCAAGTCAATATCAATAGATCACATGAAAAAAAAGGTTGCATATTTTGGATAGAATAGATGTGCTAGTATGTGAGGAAATATAATAAATTCTTGAAAATGGTTTAAGAAGGTATAAGTTTCCCTCAAATTAAAAATATTTAACTACTGGTTTAAGTTTCTTCCAATAATGGTTTCTTCTTCAAACTCCTTGATGGTCATATTTCCTCTCACTAATGGTTCCTTTTCTAGTCAAAGTTCCTATTGATAATTTATAGTTAAAGCTACTAGTTCAAGAAAGCTTCCTAGAAAGTTCCCATTGGTTAAAGATCACGTCAGTCAAATTTATCATCGACTAGATTTCCTTTGTCGAAGTCCCTATAGGTCATAGTTCCCATTGTCCAGATATCCAATTAGTTAAATTTCCTATCGGTTAGAGTTCTTATCAATAATGGAAATAGGAAATATAAACAAAAAATAAATCATTATCATTGGACTATCAATGTACATTTGGATAATAACATCCTTCTAGGTCAAAGATTCATGTATTCCATGTTGGTTTTTTATTTTTTTTCATAAGATGATACTCCCCCATAACGGTAAAATAGTCACCATATATCAGTTGGCATACCATGATCCTCAAATATATCTTCATCTAGAACACATAGTTTCTTCCTTAGGAAGAATTCAAAGAACTCCCTCTCTTTCTGATATTATCCTTGGAGTGTGTAAAGACTCAAAATTACTTGGTGCATATTATGGGCCTCCCCCTTTAGTTACTCACCCTATTTCATCTAATGTTTGTATCATGTCATGATCCCATAGACCACTAGGACCACTTTCGTAGCCATCGACCATAAATTATGGCATCTTCAATACCATCACTGGTAGGGAATCCTCATCCACATTACCCCTTTTTCCATTTCCCTTTTTTTATTTATGCCTCTAGGAATAGTAATTACCCCAATTATGGACACATTGAATTTTCCTATCGTCACATTAGGGATCCTAGTTTCATACTTTGATCTCACTCCCATTCCTCTTCCACCTTCTTTGCTCACTCCATAGTTTTCCTTGACTCTTGTTCAACCAATACCAATGACAGTTGTAGCCCCTAAATAAAATATGAAGGCCCTACTTATTACACATTATTTGTTTCACCCCTATGATTGTTAATGATGTAAGCCTATCCTTTGTCTTTAGAAGGATCAGTGGCCTTAATCCCTGAAGAAGAATGAAGATACATTTTCCCAGAGAGATGGAATTATACTTTTCCTTTGTCAAAAACCTTAGAAAAAGGGATCGTCTCACCTTTATTACTATTAAGGGTGTGATGATATAGGATCATAATAGTTTACACCATAGTGGCCTGTGACGTCATCGCAGTTTTCTCACTGTTAAGGGTGCGATGATTTCTGTATGAAGGAAAAAGAGGAATTTATCGAAAGATCTAGAATAGAAGCTCTGAGGGTGAGGTGGCCTCCAATTGGTTTGGATATGAGTTGCATCCATGATCTATTGGGATCATCCTAACCTCATCACCGTATCATTTTCAGCCTATAAAAGGAGAGGAGTTATCATGGGGAAAGTTGGATTGAGTTGGCCAGCTTTTGGTGTGAGTTTGAGTAATTTTTGTAGCTTTGGGATTTTCTTTGTCAAGACAGATTGTTGATCTCAGAATCCATGGAGACGAAGTGTGTGGTAAGAAAGGGAATGTTGAAAGGGACCTTACAACATCAAGGCATCGGTTGTATTCTCCTTTTCATATTTCTAATACAACACTATATTTGTTTCCCATAAAATTGGTCTTATTTTAATGTATGACTCCTTGATCACATACATAGGTTTTGTTGAATATACATTGTTTCTTTCACTTCATTGGCTTGTGTATTTTTACAGGTTTATCATCCCATAATCCTTGGAATGGAGAAAGGATGAAAATAACAAGGAAAAATGACATTTAAAAGGTATGCCATTTATCTCTTGTTAGTTATTATGCTTGATGATTGAAGCTTAGGGAAAGTTTTATATTATGTCTTGTTTTGTTCTAATTTCGGGGTGAAACTAGGGAGATCAGTTTGTGTCTACACTTATAGATTTGTATGATAAAAAAATTGGAGACCATACTGGGGAATAGATTGTTTTCCAATTTTGTCTTGTTTTCTTTCTTTGAATGACTAGCTTCTATTTTTTGAATCACTGTGAAATCCAATCTGACTCACTGACCATTTATTTCACTAGAGAAACTTTCTTGCTTTTTATTTTTTCCATTTTTCCTTTGATCATCACACCCTGCTTTGTGATATAGTGCGATGATATAGTATCGATGAACCCTACCTTTTGACATAGTGCAATGCCTTCACACTTAATTTTTTCTCTAGCCTACGACGATAAAGGATCGTCACACTATGTTAGTCTACAACCTACGACGATTGTGAAAAAAAATAGTTTTTGATGGTTTTTCTTGCCCAGATCTTAGTTATGGTTTTGGGGTAATTTGTTGGGTCTGATTATAGTCTGCTTCATAGCTTTGAATATTCTTTTAGCTATCTTTGAAACAAAAAATTTAATTTCTTTCTTTGCATTAGATTTGGGGCATCTTTGGATTTGAAGTAGCAAAATTGCATGGTTTTTGGCATTTTAAATCTTGAATTCTTAAAACAAATCATGTATTGGTGTACAATATCTTTAGCTCATTTCTTAAAAAAAATTGATATTGATGAGTTTAATAAAATTTTGGGACATTGTGCATCTGGGAATGATAAACGTTTTCTCCTTCTCGTAATATAGCTTTCATC
Organism: Picea sitchensis; assembly: GCA_010110895.2. Classification (NCBI taxonomy): domain Eukaryota; kingdom Viridiplantae; phylum Streptophyta; class Pinopsida; order Pinales; family Pinaceae; genus Picea; species Picea sitchensis. Next base: position 104,273 of record SNQJ01S0030824.1, read on the forward strand.
GAAGTGAAATATTTTCATTCTCATTTCTTTGCATTGTTTAGATTCAGTCAAAACATCATTTTAGTCCACGCCATTTTCCTCTTGATAAAAAACAACCTTAAAATAAAGCTCTTATAAAAATTTATTATACATTTTTATATTTTTTGGTAGCAAACCTACATTGGATTAGTTGTAGGGATTTGGAATAGGTGTGAAAGATAGCTTTCCAAAGCTGTAAACAAACATAGAATCTTGAGTTAGAGAGCGGTGAAAGACACTTGCTACATTTTGTCTTGGGAAGACCTTATAACACAAGGGTCAATCATGAGGTCGCATTAGAACCAATAGAGTTACTCACGCTACTTTTTTGGTCTTAGTGTAGAGATTGTGGGTATTATTGGGGTTCACTTGAGAAGAAATTCTTGTGGGGACCTTCTGGGGTTGATTTCGGGCTTAGATACCCTTCCTTTGTGCGTGGATTGAACTGTTGATTGTTTCCCCAGGACTCATTGTCACAATTGGTAACCTTAGTGGTATTTCTCTTTAGGTTCTTTACACAAGGTGACGGTGAAGGGGAAATTCTTCGTTGTACCTGGAATCGATGTTGGCCAAACTCACTTGGGCTCCTTGGAGGGTATACCCACGATTATGTGTGGGATCTTTCACCAAGGTGTAAGTTCGTTAAGAAGGTCATAATTGAAATTTTCCACCTGCTCTATCTCATCCCCTTCTTACATTGTTCCTGTGATGTTGTATTTCATCACCAACTAGTGCATTCATTATAAGAAGGTTTTGTTTTCTTGTTTTCTTACTAGATTTTCAGTGTGTGCTATTTGTTTTCCCTAGCATACTCTAGGTTGGATCTATTTTTAATGACATTAGTTCCCCGAACGACYAATGAAGGAACCCCTTTGCCAGGGGAACCTTTTGTTTTTCCTTCTTACATAAATGTTRGTCCTCCTTAAATCACTACTTTGAGCCTTCCAGGTCTTACAATTGGATTACTRGTATGGTTTTTTTCCACTCAGGTAATCCTGAATGAARCAAGTGCTTTGGTTCTAAGAAATTTCCCCCGAGAWCATCAATCTCATGTTGATCCTTCGCCTTCTTAACCATTAAGATATCCTTCACCTTCTCCTCTTGTAAGGTCTTCTTCCATTTCATCTTCTTCTTTGAGTGAAATCTCTAAAGCTAGTAACTCGGTGGATAAGAAGAAGAAGAAAAGGAAGAACAAGAAGAAGATAAATAAACAAGGGTCCAAACTTCCAAACACTACTAGATATGTTGGAAAAGAACAAGTTACTGTTAATCATGCTGGGAGTGTTGATGATTCCAAGACAACCCAAACACGTAAGCCCAAGTACCCTTGTAGGCTTTGTAAGGGTAGCCATCTTCTTAAGGATTTACTTGGTCTATCCAAGGTTATAGAAGCATGGTATACACATCCTCACCAACCCATGTCATCAACCTCTGAACAACATGTTGATGACCTCCCGCCAACCATTCAGGATATTGTTGGGAAGAAGAAAAGTAGAGTCAAGTTCCCATGTATGTTGTGAAAATGGATTCATTAAACTCACCTTTTCCCTCGTATGGAAGAAGCCTCAAAATTACTAGAAGACATGACTATTTCCCAATGTCAAATTCCATTTTCTTGTCGAAAGATTACTCTCGACCCACATTTAGTTGATGGAATGATCAATCTGGTCCCTTCGTTGTTCATTCCGGTCGATCAGGTAGTCAATATCGTCACGTCCTTAGTTGAACTAGTTGACAAAGTGGTCGATCCGATCCCATCCTTGATTGATCCCACTCTCCTATTAGAGAGTGAAAACCAAGTGGTTGATCCATTTACATTTATCGATCCCATTCTCCCCTTGGCGAATGCAACCCAAGTGGTCAATCTGATCCCGTCATCGGTCGATCCTACTCTCCTGCTAGAGAGTAAATCTGATACTACCCATGTTTTTCTCATTGATACAGAATCTACTGTGCTAGGGGGAATTCCTCCTTCTCCCATGGAAACCCCTCCAAGTAATGAGGCCATCCATTTTGATTGGGGTGCACTAACTAGCCCTCGTCTTCCATCTCACATTCCTTTCAAKATCACAATACAGGTTTGTGGTTGGGACATTCCTCAGATGTTGATAGATGAAGGTTCGTTCGTTAGTATTTTGTCCTCTATTGCTTAGAAAGCTTTGGGTTATCCTTAGCTTGTTCTGGTTACCCAGACTCTGTTATATTTTAACYGAGGAACCAATCACCCTTTAGGGATCCTTCCTCAGTTTCCCATAAATTTGGGAGGGAAAACTATCTTTATTGATGTCATGGTAGTCCAAGACCCTTTGGATTTTTATTTACTCCTTGGGAGAGATTATGTATATTCCATGAAAGATATAGTGTCTACTCTTTTTTGTGTGATATCTTTCACTCACGATGGAAGAGTTGTGAATATTGATCAACTTTCGTTTGTTGGCCTTGACTTGACTATCCACTCAATGACCTCCTTAAATGGTTCTTATATGCATACGGTATCAACCCCGCCACAGGTCAATTAAGTGGCGTTATCTCCCATGCCCTCAGTTGTTGATCATGATGAGCCTGTCGCTGTATGCTCAATATCTTATGACTTAGATCTGGTAGTTGACATGGTGATCTCTTTGGTAGGGCTATTCGATCCTGATCTCCGTACCCTTATCGCGAACCTCGATATGTGTTCCTTCCATAGTGTGTTTCTTCCATCGAGTGAAGATCTCTTGGAGGCCATGACCGAGTTTTGTTCCTTGACATGGTGTCCTTCCAGAGCATTGTCCTCTTGGAAGGCATGATCAAGAAGAGAGTTATGAGCATGGTTTTCTATTTTCATCTCATTAAAAAATGAAACAATCTTTGAGCATGGTTTTCTAATTTTAAGATCATTAAAAAATGAAACCATCTGTGAGGATAGTTTTGCGTCTCTGTGGCAACCTCATTATAAAATGAAACCAACTTTGAGCATAGTTTCCTGATTTCAAGCTCATTAAAAAAAAAAACCAGCTTTGAGCATGGTTTTTTTATTTCAAGATCGTTATAAAATGTAACCAACTTATGAGGATAGCTTTTGCGTCTTTGTGACAACCTCTTAAAAAAATGAAAAAAATCTAATGAGAATAGTTCTTTTTTCTTTGTCAAGAATATTAAAAAAATGAAACAAAAGTATCGGGATTGAACCTGGATTCACGAGCATATTCTTGTTCATGTGTCAAGATCATTAAAAAT
>SNQJ01S0030825.1:17075-52365 GCA_010110895.2 Picea sitchensis
GTAATGAATAAATGTTGAATGCTAATTGATGAGTTTTTGTGCAAGAGGGAAGTTTTGGGAAAAAGAGCCCCACACTCATTCACCCCCCCTCTAAGTGTGGTAGGTGTGTCCAACATTATGAAAGTCATGTGATTCACAACCATAAAGAGAAACAAAACACTCCTAATACTGCTCATCTTGTTGTTTGAAATGAATGGGTATATCTTCTGCATTACTGGTTTTTCCTTGTTCTAGCTCCAAAATGTCATCTTCAGACTTATAGATTTCTTGTTGCTCAACAATTTCAGAAGGAAGGTTAAGAAATTGCTCGTGACCTTCAACATCACTTTCTTCATAGTTAATCAAAAATTTATGAGAACATAGAACACCATATGTATCATAACAACAACTAACTGAGACATCTAGAATAATGCAAGATGTATCCAAAGCCTTGTTATCATGAATTTCATCACTAATGTAATTCCCAACATCATCTTTTTGAATAAAAGAATCAGAAGAAGACTCATATGTAACCAAATCTTCCTCCACTTCCTCAACAGAAAAATACCTTTTATTTTCACTACTAGAAGAACTAATAAGTGACTGTTGAATATGAGATCCAAATTCTTCACAATAGTCTTCAAAAAGTAAATCAGTTGGAAAAAACCTTTTACAATGCTCACTGAATGCAACATGGAACTATTCCAGGGAGGAGATGTTAGTAGAGGGAAAGGATAGATACCACTCACGAGAATATCCCTCTAATGAGTACATGAACATCTTCATTAATACATCCTCATGATGTATTCCCCATTTATGCATGAGTTCATGAAACTCAAGAAAATGCTCAGCAGGGTTGTCATTTCTATGTTCTCTAAATCTAGGCAAGAAATCACCCCATTCATCTATAGTAGGAACAAAATTTGGAAAACCAGGAACAATAGAGAAATTAAAAGGAGAAAACCTCCAAGCCAAGATGGCTTCCATCTGAAAATATGACTTCTTAAAACTGTGGAGTAGCCACTGGATTCTTTAACCATGGAGTCACCAGCTGAATGATCTGCAGTTTAAATGTTTCTGGTCTTTTTTCACCATCAAAGATTAGATCTAATTGTTTTCATTCTCCCCAGGAAAGATATTTTTTCACTCTGTTTCCCGATAGCGGTGCCAGAATATGTTGGTCCTAAAGTCTTCACCTGACTGCTAAATGGAAAACTAGGCCACCTCAAGTTTATAATGATTGATTTTTTGATAAGTTGGTTTTCCTGGTCAGCTTAAGGATAGGTTTTCAAAGCTGGTAATCTAGTTGGACATGCCACACAATATAAAAGTAGGTTCTCCTTTGCTAATGGTATGCATTTTAATGGACAGTTGGGGATATAAAAAGAAAAACACATGAAACAACGACAAGCAATGCAATGAATCACTTTCTATGTGAGAATAAAGAATTAAAATAATCTCTTAAGACTTAGACAAATATCTAAATTTAAATCATTCAATAGGCTGCTGAATAGTAGATATTTCGCTAAACAATAGTTGTATAACATGTTGCAGAATCAACAAAAATATGTACTAAAATAATGGCTGAAAGAATATGGAAATGTACATTGCACACATCACAAAATTTGCATTCAAGGCAAGATTAAACACATACAAATTCAAGTAAGACAACACAACTATCATCAACATATATTCACTAGGTAGAGAACTTTACAGTCAACTGAGCAGGTCCAACCCTTCTACTGCTTCTATTCTTTTCCCAAAACTCCCCCCTTTAAAACATATAGAAACTACATATTTATAAGAGCTGCAGAGGCTCTCGTCCATCTGGGATCGAGGCTTAATTCTATACTACTAGTTGTAACACAACTAATTAACTGAACTAAACACATGCTGGAGTATATCAAAAAATACTTTGAACTTGAATTAAAAAAAATGAGTGGTTCTTATCACACATAGAAGGCCACTTATCATGCCTTAAACTAAAAGAGTCTTGAACTAAACAATTGAAAACCACTACTAGCAATGAAAATGGACTGATGCATGCGTTGGAATGAACTGATATATGACATAAATGACCAAGAGTGACAAAACTGAGTTCTGTATCGATTATGGAATGCACACACATTGTTGGATTCCACTGGAGACAACTGAAAGTGTGGTTGTGTCTTTCACCCATTTATCCTTTTGAGGATTGAAGCAAGTCATGTTGCACTTTTCTGGAGGCTGGACGTGTAGTTTCCCCGTTCCTGGTTTGGCACCCCCTTTTAAAACTTTAACCTTCATCATTTCAGGACTTCGAGACTCCGACTCTTTGAGTTTCAGGAGCTTCTAAGTGTAATGTATAAACATTTCCCAGATGGATGAACTCCTAGAGTGATGTGGTGACCCGACATCGTATCGTCAACATGTCATGAAAATAAAGGGACATGTGTCACCTAGAAATAGCGCGGATGAAGTAATAAAAGGGAATAATATAAGTGTCATGTGTTATGATTGATGAATGCCACATGTCTTCAACACTTTGGCACTCCAGAGCTCTGGAGAACTGGGTTTGATTTGCATCTAAATCTCCCAGAGTGCTAATCTCGCGAAGTCACTAATCTGTGCTTATATTAGACCTATTAACCCAAGATTAATACTTTAATCATTAAAGGATTTCGAGAGTTTGGAACTTCGGGAGACCTGTATTGCTGCATTTGAAAACCTCCCGAAGTAGTACGGGTTGAGAGTGATGTGGCAACTTGACGTTACTTTGGGATTGTGGGCTCCGGGAGTTTTGGATTTTGAAGCATGAAAATCTGTCAAAGTGAATTTCTCCCAAAGTCATTAACTCACATTTACTGTTAGTTAAACCGTGATTACTTTAACCGTCAATTCTAATCACTTCCGGGCTCCGGAACTCTGAAACTTTGACACTTTGCTTGCTCTGGACCAAAACCTCCGGGATGAACAAACTCCTAGAGTGACATGGCAGTGAGGGCCCACTCCGGCACTTCAGGGATATAGAACTCCGAAACTTCGACACTTTGACTCTCTGGAGATCTGTGCTTGGTGTTAAACCTCACACGATGTTGAAAACCCCAAATGCGCAAATACCGTCAATCTGAGTGGCTTGTTGGATCTCCATCATTGCACTTTTAGCCTATCTGTTCCCACAATCTGAGCCCGAAATTGTCTTCTTTTGAATTGTTGCGTCCTTCTTTTGGATGTTTCCTATGCAAACAAAGGACTTTGTGGGCCTGCTACATGCTCTATTAGTGGTAACTTTGATGACACATGTTTCAAAACAAATCAATTACATGCAATTACCCCTCAAGAAAACAAAAATATGGCGCAAAGAATCAATTAAAGAGAAAACAAATAAAACATGAAGAATAACTTAGCAAGAACAAAACAAAGAATCAAGATTTAAGAATATTTTATAGGTGAATTGAAAGGGTAAGGACACAATGCAGACTTAAGTTCCAATAGGACACATTTCCTTTGCTAATTTGAAATGGTCGGCCAAAGGTGTACTAACTGGTTTTGCATTCTGCGTTTTAAACCTCTCCAACACCTTCTCTATGTACTCACCCTTGGAAAATGTCAATTTGCGATTTTCCCTATCTCTTGTTATTCTCATACGAAGAATTTTCTTTGCAACACCCAAATCCTTCATCCCAAATGAATTAACTAATTTATTCTTGAGCACATTTATATCCTACATATTAGAACCTACAACAAACATGTCATCTACATACAATAACAAGATAATATAGCTTCCATTTTATAGCCTTTTAAAATAAATACAGTGATCAAAATGACATCTACTATAACCTTGTTATGTCATAAACTTGTCAAACTTCAAATACCATTGCCTTGGAGCTTGATTTAGGCCATACAAGATCTTCTTCAACTTGCATACCAAAATTTCCTTCCCTTTGACCTCATACCCTTGTGGTTGCTGCATATAAATATCTTCCTCCAAATCCCCATGGAGAGAATATTTTTTTACATTTAACTATTCAAGATGAAAATCTTCTACTACCACAAGAATTAAAATAGTCCTAATTGAAGTCATTTTAACAACAAGATAAAATATTTCATCAAAATCTATACCTCTCTTTTGTGCAAACCCCTTTACAACAAGTCTATCCTTGTACCAGTTTTTGCCTCCATGTTCTTCCTTCAACTTGTAAACCCATTTATTATACAATGCTCTTTTTCTTGCAAGAAACTAAACCAAATCCCAAGTCTAGTTATTTTCCAGGCAATCCATTTCCTCTGTCATGCCTTGCTCCCACTTCTTTTTAGCATCTACCTGCATTGCCTCTTCATAACATTCTAGTTCACAAGAATCAGTCAACAATAAATAATACAATGAAGGAGATTAGCGTTCATGGGGTCTACTTAACCTTGTAGATATTCTAACAACACTTGCAAGAGTTTGAGGTACATGTTGCTCCTGTTGTTGTACATTTGGATTTTATGGTACCTTTGGAATTTTTTTTTTAGTGATCTCATCAAGCACTGTGTATTCTAGTTTTTCATTTTCCCGTTCTTTCCCTGCAACTGATCTTTGTACATGACCTTCTCATTAAATATGACATCTCTACTCCTAATGATTTTGTGATTTTCATAATCCCATAAGAAATATCCAAAATCATTAACACTGTATCCAATAAAGGTACACTTCTTATATTTTGCCTCAAGCTTTGTTCTATTTTGTTTAATCAATATGGACAAAAGATTCACAACCAAAAGTCTTCAAAAAAGAATAGTTTATATTTTTACATGTCCATGCCTTTTATGTAATTCAACCATCCAAAGAGATTGAATGTTCAAAGAGATTTAAGTAAACAATAATATCTACAACATCTACCCAGAACTGTAAGGGAAAACCAACATGCAATCTCATACTGCTTGCACACTCCATGATTTTCCTATTTATCCTTTATGACACACCATTTTCTTGTGATGTTCTTGGAACTGTCTACTCTCTATGATTCCCATGGTATGACAATAATCATCAAAATCCTTGTCGCAATATTCACCTCCATTGTCTGATCTGAGACACTTCAACCTTTTTCCTATCTCATTCTCAACCGAAGATTTCCATTTCTTATAAGTATAAAAAACATCAGATTCTCGAATGCAATAAACCCAATTTTTTCTAGTTGCATCATCAATAAAAGTAACATAATAGAAAGATACACCAAGAGATGATACTTGAGTTGGTCCCCATACATCTGTATGCACAATCTCTAACATTTCACTCTTCTTTTCTTTTCCGACTCTAAGAAATCTGACTCTCTTATGTTTTCCATAAACACAATGCTCACATAAATCCAAATCAATTTGTTTAAGATATGGAAACAATTTTTTTTTATGTAGTATCTACATCCCCTTCTCACTCATGTCTCCAAACCTATGATGCCACAATTTTAGTGTTCATTTTTTCACTTGGGTGAGAAAAACAACAACACTTGCATGCCTAGTTGGGCCTGCTAGATGAGACATAAGTTTGTGAGTGGGTTAAACAAGCCAAACACATGTAATAAACAAATAAATAAACTAAAATAACTAAGAAATAAAAGTTAGAATGCATAAGAAACTTAGAACCATAGAAAATCAACCAATGACCAAGAAAATTCCACCAATGGATAACTATCTTAGTAGGAAAAACACCATAGAGAAAAATGAGGACTTATGAGTCCCATCTTCCTCTTTGGGAGGGCTCTTGTTTATTACACCAATATATTAGTTGGAGAGTTTTAGTTTTGAGCTTATGCATTGTAATTTTCTTCTTTGCAGTTTGAAATAAAATACATATGTAGTTTTAAGTGGTTATTTTTAGAGTGTTTCGAATATTCATAATTTCCAACAGTACATGTTTGTAGATTATTGTAGCTCAGTTTTGTAGTTTTGATGGAAGTTTTCAAGTTTTAATATACCTAGGTTAAGGGTTATTTTTCTGAGTGCATAATCTGCATACCATGGTTTGAAAGTTAACATGGTATTAGAGTACATTCATTGAAATCATCCAGATCAATGTATGGAATGCACTTTTGCCTATGAGAGGGAGTTGTGAAGGATTTAAATGTGTGTAATGCATGAACCTTACTGAGTGAAGTAGATCTAGACCTGTGATAGGTTGTTGGGTGAGATGCCCAGGATTTTACAGTGACTAGAAGGTTGTTATTGGCCTGAGAATTTGAGATAGGCAATCTGCACTTGGGATAACTTGCTGATTTGATTTCTTTTGTTTCTAGTATATTTGTTCAAGTGTGCATTTAGAAGTTGAAACAATGGCCAGGTTTGGTCTCCAAGAGAATCACATGTTGGAGGGTGCTTCCAACTTGGTAAAGTGGAAATGCACACTGCAGAGTCTAATGCCCTTGTAATGTTGTAACAAAGTATCAATTTGTTTAATGCCCTTGTAATGTTGTAACAGAGTGTCAATCTGTCTTGTAAAATTATTATCAAGAACAAACTCACTAGTGCTCGCATGAGAAAGACTGATACTGTACTAATCTATCTAATGAAGATCACAAAGTTGAGAGATCAACTCACTATCATTGGAGAAGATTTTGATGAGAGTGAGCTAGTTCACTTTGTAAGAATGTTATCTAAAGTTGGTGAACCTATGGTATTTTCTCTCTTCCTATGGTATTTTCTCTTTATTATTTTTGGTTCTCTTATCTTAACACCAACAAAAAACACTCATCTATCACAAGGATTTGGGTCTTCTGGAGATCAACTCACTATCATTGGAGAATATTTCGATGAGAGTGAGCTAGTTCACTTTGTAAGAATGTTATCTAAAGTTGGTGAACCTATGGTATTTTCTCTCTTCCTATGGTATTTTCTCTTTATTAGTTTTGGTTCTCTTATCTTAACACCAACAAAAAACACTCATTTATCACAAGGATTTGGGTCTTCTGAAGGTTTCCCTCCCAACCCAAACACACTCTTTCTCATTTCTAGTTTTATGAAGGTTTCCCTCCCACCTAGATCTTCTTTGGTGCATTCCATAGGGAATATTTTTATTCATTTTTGTACTCTTGCCAACATCTCATTTCGATTCTAGCTTATCTCTCTAAAACATTCATGCATGCAAAGACTCTTCTTGAAATGATGCAAATTCCCCTCTAACTAAATTTTTGCAGGTACTAGCTAGTTCCATCACTGATGCAATATGTAACCAACCTAAGACTTCAATTTTTCATCTCGATACATGCATATCATTACCTAAATATCATGGCCAAATGAATGATGCATTGTTGGATTCATGGATACATAGTCTCAATGAACACTTTAAGACTTGTTTGACATGAAACAAGCTCAGTTCTTACTCCTCACTAGTAATCATCTAGAAAATTTGGCTCAAGCTTAGAGGAAGTTCCAATTTTCCTCTAAAAATATACATCAAGATAAATGAATTGACTTCTACTATTTATACTACAAAGTGAATTACTACTTGTTATGCCTTCTATTACACCCTTAGCTAACACTTTTATGTTGGTGCTCCAAATTTGACCCATATGTGTGCAAATGAAACTTTGTTATGTCTTTTGTAAAGTCAATTTTCTTGCAAGGTGCAAGTACTACCATATTCGAGAACCTATCAATGGCAATAGACACTATCATGTTTTTTGCATGTTGTTGGTAGGCCTATTAGAAAATCCACAAAGATAGACTTTTGTGGCTGCCTGGGATTGAATAGAGATGTGTGTTAGGGTCCTATAAGCTATAGGAAGTTTGACTACGTATTTTCCTCTTGGCTTGCTTGTTTTCCTCAGAGTTAATAAGGTCCTAGACCAATTTTTCAAACAAATTTCCAAATACAATTTGGTCATTGTTTAGCATGTTTAAGTCAGTGCTAATCCCTCCATGTGTTCATGGTCATCATCATCTAGGTCATGGCTTAGAATTCATTTTTTGAATATATCACATTATAAGGTCAGTCATAAAAAATTAAAGTGAGTCAAATTCATCACTTGGGTCACTACCGTGGGAATTAACACCTTAAGTACAAGTTGAGATAAAGGTAAGGTGATGTTCCACATAAGAAAATCATGCTACAGTCAAATCACATAATATCACTCTATTACTCAAAGGAAAATCGACTTTTCAAAGCTATTAAAAGTCCATCCTGGTATATTCAATCCTCATTTCAGTGTTCTTAAACTCCTCTTCACCATCAAGGTCCATATCAACCATTAGAACAGAAAAATTCACCATCAAAACACTTATTCACAGCCCACACTGTGTTTCTGGCAGCCCACGCTACATTTCTGGCAGCCCTTGCTACACGTCTGGAAGAAGTGTTGCACTTTTGAAAAGGAAGAAAAACAATTCGTTGCAGAGGTTTTATTCACTAGGTCATAGGTCCAACTGATCATTAACAAGTAAGTGGGCCACATTCATTCCACCTTTACCCTTATTTTCTTTATTTTCTTCATACAACTCAGTAAAAAACCGTCTCCTAGGGTTTTGCTACGCCTTAATCTTTCAGTCATATTTTTCCATTTTTTGTTGTACAAACCCACATCCCGTGCTTAAACGCCCTCACCTAAACTGCCTAAGACCAATACCTACTCTCCACAATTTCCATAAGAGTTTAGACAACATTTAACCACTACTTTCCCTCCATCTACCAGGCTGTCCCTTATCCCCTGTTTCCACAAATTATACCTTACCCCTTCCCTTTCCCATTGAAAATTAGGATTTTCACATCATGGAAAATGGAACCATTGATACTTAGAAAAGGAGGTACAATAAGGGTGTGCAAGTGTCCAGGTATGAGACAACACGGATTAGAGAAATCATGGCCTCACCTTTCATTAAGAAATTATTTGAAGATGTTGGATGCCTAGGGTTTTGTGAAAGGATTCAAGAGGTGGGCTACCATGCTAAATTGACCAGCCTCTTTGCCACCAATTTCAATAAGGATAAGACCACAATTGTAGGGGTAGACTTCACTATTTCCACAAATGTCATTTCCATAGCTACATGTATTCCCAATCATGGAGAAATCTGGTTTAAAGGAATGGATATGGACATTGAAAATTACAAGGTTTTCCTGAAACCACACTATAAAGATACTCCAACTCATATTTTCCCTTTCATATAGTTTCTAGATAGATATGCTCTGTTCATGAATATGATCATGAAATACTTTACTCGTGAAGGGATATTTTCATGAAGACTGTACCAGTATCACATAAGGCTTTTGATGCATTTCACTGCCATCAAGCCACTTAACTTGCCTTATTACTTATTCATAAGAATGGTCAAAATGATAGAAAAGGTACAAAGAAAAGGGAAAGATCACAAAACAAATTTGTTTCATCATGGTTTAGTAAAGGTCATGGTCATCCAAAAACTTTTATAAATCAACATGCCTTGGAAGGATTTCATCCGGTTAGTTTCTCTTCTGCCTGCTACTAGTCAAAACACTTCATTAGAACCACCAAGGACACAAGAGGTTGGCTCATCCAATAGGTTGTCAACTAGAAAGAAATATGTGGCATAGATTACATAGACTTACCAGAAAGGGAAAAAAATGTTTTTTTCCCCTAAGAGAACCGAGAAGATGTCTACACCTAGAATGTTGACTAGGGAACAAACTAGGCTAATGCCTGAGGACAATACGATGGAACAAGTTCAGGGAGAATTGGAGCAGTCACCTAGGCATGCATATGACTCCCCATTGCAACATTTTGAGGAGGAGATGCCTCACGAGCAATAGATGTTTGACCATGCAGACAAATCAGATGAAGAAATTATCAAAGAGAAGCAAGAACAAATACAAGATCTAAAGGATGATCTTGCAAAGGAAAATCACATGGTGGCATTACTAAAACAAGAGAATTGTTTTTTGAAGTTGAATGCAATGCATCAAAATACCTCACTAGGTCATCCATCATCAAACAATGCAAAAGACAAAGGTAAAACATTGATGAGTCTAGAAGAGCAGGTGGAAGGCAAGGAGCTAGTAAAGAAAAACCCGGTTCACTCTATAGGTGTTGAGTTTGAGAAGAACAAGGAGTATTGGCTTGGGAGAGTAAACCAATAATTGGAGAAGCTATTGAAGAGGGCCAACAAAGACACCAAGCTACAGAGAAACATGGTGAGACACTATTTCACCAGGAACCTAATTTGCAAAATTAGGCTCAACAACATGAAAAAGAGGTTAAGGAAATCCCTAAAGAAGCCAAAGAGGAGAGATAGACTTGATCTATTGGATGATGCATCACTGATTGTGTAAACCCATCACACAAGGAGTCCCAGAAACAAATTGCAAGGAATTTTTGATAATTTTGGCAAATTTTTGAAATTTTTGGTATTTTGACAGTTTTGATGTACAGAAGCACAGTGTGGCCACGCCTTGCTTTCTCTTAGAGGATATAAATGATGAAAAAATTACATTATTGGATAGGTATTGAGTTGTAATTCACATATATATATATACTTTTTTGGAAATTTCAGATCACAGTGTTGAAGAAAAATCCAAAAAACATGATAAAAAAACATGTCTCTGCCACTTTTTCAAGACCTTCATTGCACTTCTGGGAGTAACTTTGGGAAAACATTTTTTTCTCTGTCAAAAGGTGTCCATTTGATTTTATTGAGGTGTCTAATGACAAATAGATGTCCTCAAGTTTCCGTTGAGCCTTTCAGAGCTGGATTTGGAGTAATGGAAGGCTTTCAAAAATCCTCTCCAAGGTTGGCGTTGTGTTTTTTATTGATGTTACATTTCTGGGAAATATGACAACATAGTTCTTTTTTGTTTCAGACATAGATTCTTGTTCCATATTTCAATGCAAGTCCAAAATACATATCTATCTTATTTATAAACTTCTCAACATGGTTGATTTGTTTGATTCAAGAATATGTGTATTAGTTTTCGATTTATTGCACAAGTAGTGTAATGATCTTGCCTTGCAAAATTCAAACCGTACTTCCCGCTTAATTATGTTCTTACATGGAAAATATCTTCACGATCTCTACACTTTTCTCCCATTTGGTGTTTTGGTATTCTTCTCTTCTAGCAATATATAGAGACAGGAAGTTAACTGTTTACCTCGAAACCTTATTTCCTTATGGACCATATTGATATGCACTTGCTTCTCAATATTTGTAGGTTCACTATATGTCAAATATGTGTTTAAACTTATGCATATTTCCTCCAATCAACATAAATATATATTAGGGGTCTCAACTTTGCAGTGTTGATATTTTGGAGTTTAAAACACAATTCAATTGTAGTGATTCTGAAGTTAGCTCAAAAACATGAAAAAGAGGCTAAGGAAATCCCTAAAGAAGATAAAGAGGAGAGATAGCCTTGATATCTTGGATGATGCATCACTGATTGTGTAAATCCATCACACAAGGAGTCCTAGAAACAAATTGCAAGGAATTTTGACAATTTTGGCAAATTTTTGAAATTTTTGGTATTTTGAGAGTTTTGATGTACATAAGCATAGTGTGGCCACGTTGCGCTTTCTCTCAGAGGATATAAATGATGAAAAAGTTACATTCTTGGATAGGTATTGATCTGCACTTGACATATATATACTCTTTTTGCAATTTCAGATCACAGTGTTGAAGAAAAATTCAAAAACCATGATAAAAAATAGGTCTCTGCCACTTTTTCAAGACCTTTGCTGCGCTTCTGGGAGTAACTTGGGGAAAACATATTTTATCTGTCAAAAGGTGTCAATTTTATTTTCTTGAGGTGTCTAATGACAACTAGATACCCTCAAGTTTCCATTGAGCCTTTCAGAGCTGGATTAATTGATGCTGCATTTTTGGGAAATATGACAACATAGTGCTTTTTTGTTTCAGACATCGATTCTTGTTCCATATTTCAATGCAGGTCCAAAATACATATCTATCTTATTTATAAACTTCTCAACATGGTTGAGTTGTATGATTCGAGAATATGTGTATTAGTTTTTGATTTATTGCACAAGTAGTGTAATGATCTTGCCTTGCAAAATTCAAAATGTACTTCCCGCTTAATTATGTTCTTACATGGAAAATATCTTCACGATCTCTACATTTTTCTCCCATTTGGTGTTTTGGAATTTTTCTCTTCTAGCAATATCTAGAGACATGAAGGTAATTGTTTTCCTCGAAACCTTATTTCCTTATGGACCATATTGATATGCACTTACTTCTCAATATTTGTAGGTTAACGATATGTCAAATATGTGTTTAAACTTATGCATCTTTCCTCCAATGAACATAAATCTATATTAGAGGTCTCAACTTTGCAGTGTTGAGATTTTGGAGTTTAAAACACAATTCAACTGTAGTGATTCTGAAGTTAGGAAAAAATGTGAACATTGAGAAACAACATAAGTAGAACTTGGAACCATGTAGAATTAAATTTATAAATTAAATTTGTGTTATAGGAATGGATATTTCCTTCAATGAAAAAGAGAAACAATTTTAAAAGTTAAAAAAATGTAAAATCTTTGAAAAACCAACAAGTGGAGAACCTGACTTGTGTGTTAAGGTGAGGGTTAAAGTCTATTAGTTTAGCATTTTTTTTCAATATATATTTACTTCTCTTTTCACCTCCTGGTTATGTTTAGGTGGGTTCTCTAGGGATATCCCAAAGAAATTTAATGAACCCATGTTGTTAAGAACCAAACATCAATATAGCATATAAAAACCTCTCTCAGGAAAAGTACTCAGCATGAAAAAGAGAGACAATTTGAGATAATAAGCCTCCACCAGGGGGCAACCTCCTTTACCCCAGTTAAATGTTCAAATACAAGATGAATCAGTGAAATGTCTCAACTTGGTGTCTCACAGGCTAGGAGGTATAATTACAAATATTGGCTTAAAGTGAGCCTTAATTAAAATAACAAGCTAATCTGAGTACTGACTGTGGCAGTGACATAGAAATAAAATGGTACTAATCCCTATGCCCCAATTAGGGGTAATGAAGGCCAATGTTAGGGCTTAACATGCCCTTCCCCCTTGAGACAAGTGTTTTCCATAACTCTTGAGTAACTCTGGATATACGTAGCAAAGACTCATCTTAGAGGTGAGTTCCTTCCAGTAGAGTGGACTTTAGGCATTTAATTAGATACTCTGAAAAGGATCTATTCCTCGGTTGGTGAATTCTTGTGTAAGTGACGGCTTAAGGCTCCAATATGATTATTCCTTCATCATCAAGTTAAATATAGTTTGACTGGGGGTTCATGCTTATAGCTTAACTCTTCAGCACTTGGAAACATTGGGTGTACTCCTAGAGATCTGAGGCAACTCTAGATTTATACCATAGGTACCAATCTTTTATGCCACATATAAGGTCCATAGTGCACAGGTGATAATTATTATCCTTCATATAGCAGGGACATCTGTTTGTGGTTGTGATCTTAAAATACCCAATCCCTAAACAGAGCTCTAATCCTTTCTGATGTTTAGTCCTTGTTTCATGCGATTACTGTAGTTGTCCTTCTAATATTTTAAAGAATTTGTTGTTGATTCTCGATGTGATCTTCCCTTCTTGAAATTTAAGGTTTTCTTAGAGAAGAAATTGATGGAAGGAGGTGGTATACATAAAGAGATTACCATAAATGGGTGTCATTTTGACTGCGATTATGAAAAGGAAGTGTTATACCACCATTACCAAGGGGTAACCATTTGAACCATTGTGTTTTTGTTTACTCAGAATAAAACAAGCAGAGAGGTATGCTAGGACATTTATTTCACTATCTACGATTTATGTCCTGGATTACATTCATTAGGGGGATGACTATGATCCAATTGAGTACCCAAATAAGTAAATAATTATGTCCAAAATGTCCAAATTGAATGGGATCTACATGCCCCACAATGCTCAGCATGGGCTGCCATGTAGCTTTAGGCCCCATGTCTCCATGAATGCAGTGCTGCATGTGCAACTTTGAAGGGATGAGAGGGGGTGCACAAAGTGTGCATGCTACTTGGTTAGATCTATCAACAATCCACCATGATGACACTCTTTCCTTTGAGACTTTGGTAACCACAACAGTAAGAATCACTTGGGAAACCTCACATGCTTGTGACTTTGGGATGGATAATGGTTGCTGAAGACACAGGGGTCTTAGTGGCTCCCTACCTTATTTTGTTGGAAAACCATTTGCCTACAAACCTTTGAACATGGGTTTTAAGGCCATCCCAAAAATCCTTCTTGACTCTATGGTAGGTTTTCAAAATCTTGAGGTGCCCTCCTATTGGAGAGTGTGCAATTCCAATAGTACCTTTATTTTGAGTTGGGTTATTTACATGAAATATAAGCGATTTTTGTACCTTAGTGAATCATTTTCCCATGTAGATGTATAGATTACTGCATTGGAATCTGGTTGCAACCTTTGAATGAGAGTCCACACTTTTACGTCATTTTTCCATTCATGCACTTCCTATTATCAATGGGTTGGATGGTGAGATAACACAAGATAAAGCCTCAACATCTTCATCCTTTCTTGAGTGCATCATACACAAAATTTTGCTTCCCCTTTTTTATGAGCGATTTCCAAATCCTTTATGTGGTTACCCATTTTTTTGTTCTTAAGAGATAGTCTTTGTTCCAAAATTATTTAAGACTATCATGATCATTTGACCTTGAACACCTACCTATTAGGTAGGGACGCCATTTCTTCAATGCGTAGTATTTCCATCATTTCAGCCTTCTCATAAAATGGGTTTGTGTAAGTCTCTTCCCTTGAATGAGATTCCGACTTTCAAAGCCGGGGGCCTTGTCTTGCATTAGGACAACGCAATTCCATTTCCGAGGCATCACATTTTCCACAATAAAGGTTTTGTAGAGTCTGCAGGTGGTTAAGGCCAATTTGTACACATCCTCTTTAAGTTGTTCAAAGCTTCAGTTGCCTCTGGAGCCCATGAAAATACATCAACTAACTTAGTTGATCTTTGCATTAAAGGTGTTTCTATTCTTCCATAGTTGAACTCTTGCGGTGGTAAACACATCCAATTAAAAATCTATCTAAGATTTTTTTAATGTTTTAGTAATCGTCGGTCCATCATAGCCTTAATATTGTTAGGTTCTACCTTGACACTCATTAGATACAATGTAATTAAAATACTCTACCTCTTTTATCCCAAAGAGACATTTGGATGGTTTAGCATATAGTTGTTGCTCCTTTAGTGGATTGTAGCACCTTGTCAACATGTTGCGACCTCCCAAGATTTGCTATAGATTGGTATATCATAAAAAATACTAGCACAAATGTTGAAGGAAGGGCTGAAGTAGATTCATCAACCCCTTGGAATGTGGAAGGTCCATTTATAAGGCCAAAGAGCATGATATTAAAATTCATAATGGCCTTCATGAGTTGAATGTTGTTTTGGGATGTATCTTCTTCCCTTCATTCTGATCGTGATTACCACGAGCGAAGATATCCCAATTTTGTGAAATATATTGTCCATGTAGTTCATCTAACAATTCATCAATCCATGAGATAGAAACTTATCTTTAATAGTGATGATCTTGTTGAGCTCTCTATAATCTGGACACATCGCCATGAGCTATCTTTATTGGATACCATTACTGCTGAGTGCGGAGTAAGAACTTTGGCTAGGTCAATAATGCCAACCTCTAACATTTCTTTTACCATACGCTCAATTTCACCCTTACAGGCATAAGGGTGTCTGTATGCTTTGATGTTAGGAGGAACACTCACGTGAATTAAGTGAATAACATGATCTTGATCGCGAGTGTGTGGAAGACCACTAGGAATATCTTCAAATACTTTGGAATGCTTATCAATGATCCTTTGGATATCTTGAGGAATAAGATCAATACGAGATGTTGAACATCTAGGTAAGGCGTTGTGCAATAATGCGATGCTTGCCACAATAATTTTGTCATGCCGTTAGAGGCTATCACCTTACCGGGCTTCCTGATACCTCTCAACTCAATTTCTTTTCCAACTACAATAAAAATTTCATGAAAGTTCTTGAGAATTAAAATACTTTATTCCTATTAGTTGTAACCATTTGGATTCCTAATTACAACATCTCTTTTCCACCCATGGGTATTTAAATCATTGGACTATTCATTACATATTCCCCATAGTAAGATTGATCTTTGTTAGTTTTCCTGAGCAATTGAAATGGATTCCTCCATCACAATCATTACTTGAAACTTTCTACAGCTGTTGGATATACAAAACAATTTGAGATCTTTGGCTAATTCACGGGAATGAAATTACTATAGATGCTGCCGAGGAATCAATTAGGACTATTACCTTTTCTTTTGGTAACCCGATCTTGGGGTTTGAGATTGTAATTCCGGTAATTCATTGCACTTGTGATATCACCAGGGGAGTCAATTCTTTAGACAAAATTTCTTCTATATTTTCATCTTGAGATGGACTGCATTTCTTATTCTTCTTCCTCTTCACAATCTATGTAGAACTAATTTCTTCTCCGCCACATATGTTCCCTTACGTACTTCTTTGTCCACAATTAAAGCATAAACCTTTGGTTTTCTTTCCTCCAATTGTTGATGTATCCCAGCCTTGTAGGTTGAGGTGTTTTGGGAGAAGAAAGACATTGTTCTCTCTATAGATTGTGTTAGGATAGATCCTTCTAGTATTATAGTTTTCTTTTACTTTCTATTGTTTTCCCTTACATGAATACGTTCTCCAATGATTTGGGTTCCCAAAGGTGAACCTCATGTTGAATGTTATCCTTTAAAGTTCCTATGAATGATACATCAATCAAGTGCTCATGGAATATATAGGTTGCAACTATATTCTGATCTTTTGGAGTTCTCAGTAGTAACAAGTGGCTGAACCCTTTTGGCAGAGATTTATCAATTGGCTAAAGAGGTGTGCTCCTTATATCCTCATAGTATGATATCATTTATTCAGTAAAAATTGTCCAAGTGGCCAGTGATTCTTGAGGAAACCATAATTAGCGATACCAAATAAATTGATTGAGTTCTAAATACAAAGAATTCATTACCTTTTGTGTATGGCACATTATGGAGATCAAAAGAATTGCTCCATCACAGAATCCATCATGATTGGGTCCTTGCCATGCGACTTCCCTCATGTCGATATTAGGGCATGGTTGTCTCTTCAAACCAAAGAGTTGGAGTTCTCAAATTCTTGGATACCTTCCTTGTGTCCATCATGAATTTCATGGGATGCATTTTCACTTCAGTGTCTACTCCATTATGAAAATTTTCAATACTTCCATGATCTCCCATAACCCATCCTATCTGAGTGTCAACAAGCATTGAATCCATCTTAGTATCAACTTAGCTTCCATTGAATCCCTCTTAGTTTCCATTGAATCCATCTTATTCCATTAGGTCATCTTAGTTTCCATTGATCCATCAACTTTGCTTCCATTAAATCCATCTTATTTTGTAGTTCATTTGTGTCCCTAAAACATACACCTTCATCGAGAGTCCAAGTGGGATTTTCTGAGGTCTTATTTGGTGTATAACTTCCCTTTTAGGTGCTTTGTGGCTGGCCAAGTATCACTTTGAACCTTGATTTTGAGGTGGTTACGCTAGACAATATTTCTTACATTGTTTCCTCCCAATTTTTGGCCCTTCTAGGTAGGAAACTTTCTCTTATGTATTTCTATGAGTTTTCTTCTCTGCAGTACCACGGGTCGATGAGAATTGGATGTACCAAATTAGATTCGGTAGCTTCCCACCAACACCTATTTTTGGCTCGGAAATCTCCCTGCTTGTATAGTGTTCCCCGCGCAACATAATTGATATAAAATTGAATCTAAGCACCCACAATCTGCCGAGCTTTCCACGATCCAGTACAACCCAGGTCCCACACGAATTTGGATACTCTAGGAAAGATTTATGATTGTTTTACGGAACACCTTCTTGAGACCTGATCCGACTAGGATAGTCCGGATACTATCTTACATAGGGTGTATATACAAATTAAAATGACCCAGAGCTGAAATTTTACCAGGATACATTACCACCAATTTCACGTAAATTGCCTCCCGGTTGAATTACGAAACTTCACTAAAATATTTTTATAGCAAAAATTTCACAGTGACTTCAGGATGATTCAGAACCCTATCTTGTACCGAATGTATCCAGAATTATAAGGCATCGGAGCTTAATTTTGAACCCAACATACCAACCTTGATCGTCTTCTAAATATCCTCCAAGCCGTTACTTCTGAGTCATTGTAGAAAAAAGTTATAGTGAGAATTCGAAGGTGTCTCCGGATCTTGGCAATGAGAAACCCAAGACCTTGAGCTTCGATGCCATATGTTAAGAACCAAACATCAATGCCATAAAAACCTGGGAAAGGAGTATCAGCGCTTAGAAAAAGATATAATTTCAGATAATAGCCCTCTTCAAGGGCAACCTCCTTTACCACTTAAATGTTCAAGTACAAGATGATTCAAAAGGCAGAAATGTCTCCTTGGTATATATATAGGGACTAGAATTCAATTACAAATAATGGCTTAAAGCCCGACATAATTAAATTAACATTCTAAAATCTAAATTACAACTAATGGCCCTAAACCCGACATAAAATACAAAATAACATTACTAAATCTAATATGCCCCAATTAAGGGGGTAATGACCAATAGGGATTAACACATGTTTGTTTTAGGTCTATAAGTAGAATCCAAGTTTGTCCCAAGAACTTGTTACCAAACTTAGAGCCAAACTTAAAAAATTGGCATAGGTTGTATTACCCTCTATTATGTTTGTAAACCCAGGAATAGAGGTTCTAAGTTTATTGAACCCATTGTAGCCATAGCCGAGGTTTAAATAGCAGGTGATAAGTCAGCCTTTTTGAGTTTAGAGTTGTGTATCAATGAAAAGCCTCATTATACATTTTCCATTTGCATATGAGTGGGTCATATGACATGTTTCAGTTTGATTATATCTTTGTACATGAATTCAACTTGTATTTCGGATGATCTTCATTTCATTTCTAGTATACAACTATAATATTTCACCTTTTGAATATACACTGAACTATTTATTTTTATAGTTTGGATCATAAAAATACAAGTACCTAAAAGAGAGACCCTTATGCAACACTACTTAGAGTGCAATAGATTTATTTCATTAAAAAGCATAGCATTATCTCAGAGTATTCTTGATTCAAAGATCCCATTTAGATGCTGTTGATAGTTTGGTTTCTCTGAACTTTGAAGACAATGTAATCTTGTGTAAGAATGTTTCATTGTTATTTTCATGGAAAAGGGTCACAAAATATTATGTAGTGTCAACATTGTAGCTGCCCCTAATGCACTTGGTAACAGGGATTGACATCCCTAGCCGTTGTGTCTGGAAACCAATTAGAAATTGTATCAAAGTTTGAAGTGATTTTTGAAAGGAAATTCCTTTCATACTGTGTTTTTTCTATTATTGATCCAAGTGGATGCTCGGTGACCACCCACCTTTTCCAAGTGGATCAAAGCAGTTTCGGCAATTTTGGCAATTTACTATTATTTTTAACTTTACATTGTGGCCATTTTGGGGGCCTAAATGAAGGTTTTTGGGATTAGGCTTGAATTATATCCTAAGGCTCTAGTTGAGCCCCAAAATGAATCTCCTTTAAGACACCTTTCCAATGGGCTATCGAGCTCCTAAAACAAGATTGTATGCAAAAGTTACAATCCCGGGAAAATAATGTACTAACTTACCCAAGCAGGGGGCCCACATGACTTGAGCAGCTTCATATCCCAAAGGTTAGGTTTTGGATGTCTAGGGTTTTGGAATTCAGTTTATTGTAAAATGCCTTGGAGCCTCATTCGCAGTAAATAATACTTGAGAATCACGGTGGCGTCCACATCCTCTTACTCGGAGATAGTTTACCATTCTAGCCCAGTCTTTTCACTTTTTTTTTTTTGGTCACAGTACATTTCTTTGGTGTAAAATCGTGTATTATTGTATATCGTTGTTTGAACATCTGATACATTTTTGTTATATTATTAGATATCTGCGATATATCATTTCTTTATTATATATTTGCTCTCATTTCATCATAGAAAATAATCTGGATCAATGGTATCGAGCAAGGCTATGAATCATTTTCGGTGCATGTCCCGATGAGGTATGAGTATATAAAGTTAGGTCTTGAGATTTTTCTCTTTAGGACAATCGCTCTCACATGCCAAGAAACCCTCCATGAGTAGAAGAAAATAAAGCGATGGAAGAAGTCTAGGTATATTTGCTTGAGCAAAATCTCATCTGACCGGAGGGCCGAAATAATGGAGAATTTTCCCACATCCTTCAATGCCTCTCATGGTGGTGCATCTTCATTAGCGACCACTTTGGGAGGCACCTTTCCTTTTAAGATACAGTCAATTTGATATTCCCATTTTTGATGGTCAAATAGATGCAGGTGCCCTGGATAAATGGTTAAATATGTTAGAAGGGCATTTCTATGTCACGAATTTTCCGACGGAGAAAATATCATCGCCGTGCTCATAGGATATCCCCATATCAAACATTGGTGGGAAAATCCAAGGAAGCGAGTTCCTGAGAGGAATCTAGAATATATGAAGTAGGAGCCCACTTGCAGAGTTTTGTGGATCACGGTGGGGAAAGTATTACCACATTTGTAGCTTCTGGGGACTAGTACATGAGGATGGAACCTTGCACTATGGCAAGAGGAGGGGCCAAAGCGGGTTAAGGAGGTCTGTCTGATCCATGCAACATTGCATCAATTTTGGAAGATTATCAAGAGACTCACGAATGACATTTGGTTATAAGGCTGTGGGATCTACGGATACATCAATGAAATGGTTTTGGACATCTCATCACTTGGTGCTGCCAATCGATATGTTGTTGACCGTCGAGCGGAAATTTAAGCACTGGAACAAATGGGAGTTAGGGTCTAAAAATCCACAACAAAAAAAGTGTATTAAAAGATGACCCTAACAAGCAGTCTCTCAGAAAACTAGTCCAAGCCACGGAAAAGAAGGGTCTGGAGACAAAGAAGGACGCAAAATGGTGTGATTTCACAAATTTTGGCACAACCACCCGATGAATGTCGCTCAAAATGATCATTGGTGTCTAAGATAAAACAGAAGGAGCCAAACCGATCCAAAATCCCAGTTTTTCTGAAAATACTGGTAAAGACATATCATCGATGGAACCCCTTGTATTACTCACGACCAAAGACATTTCAACGAGGAAGAACCAACAGACCTTGAAGGGCTGGATGCCGCGCTTTCATTTATAGATGTGGGTGAGGGGACCCCACTACATTTGATCGTTGACCCCGGTGGAAGCCATAAGAACCTTATCTCAACCTGCGGTCATCAAACAATTGGGATTATAGACAACACCACACATGCAACCACAAAGCCTGGCAATTAGGTGGATTCACCAAGGATGAGATCTTAGAGTGTCATCAATGTTGATTTTCATACGACATCCGGTGACCTTCAAAGGGATAGAGGTGTTATGTGATGTTGCTAGCTAGATGCTATGATGTTCTGGGCCAACAATATAGGCCTTCATACTATTTATGACTCTCCACCACAGCAGTGTCATTTTTACTTTGGGGGATCATATCTAGAATACTAGAGGTAGTTCCAAATTTTGTTCCACCTAAACAATGCCACAAGGTGAGTATCTCATACTACAAAATCATCTTCTTCTGAATCATTCAAGGTGAACATAAGGATACTATAACCACTACAACCTCAGCCCAAACACCTTCTATCAATGAAGGTGTGGGATTGCAACAAAGTGCTCTTCCTTCTACAAAGAATATAATGTATCGGTGGTTAAAAGGTCCAGCCCTTGACCCATGTTTGTGACAACCTTCAACAAATTAAGAAACACAACTTCTCCAATAGGAGCAAACAACTCACCAAGATGCAGATCAAACAAACACTTTTCCCTCTCCCCAGAGAACTCAAAGCAATGGTACTGACTCTAACACCCTAATGGGGAGGATTGGGTCAAAGTGGATATCGGTGGCCACCTACAGCACCAGCTGGCTCAAAACAGGGTTTTGGCAATTTTGGCAATTTACTATTTTTAATAGTTTTGCCAACTTCCATGGCCATTTTGAGGCCCTAAATGAATTTTTTGGGATTGAGCTTCTCAATTATAACCAAAGGAATGTTTGAGCCCCAAAAATTAATATCCCCGATGATATCTTTCCAACGAGCTATCATATACCTAAAATGGAAATCGTATGCAAAAATTACAACCACAGGAACTTAATGTACTGACTTACCCAAAAGGGGCACACATGACTTTTGGTGCTTCATCTTTTAGGGTTAGGTTTTGGATGTCTGGGGTTTTGGCATTACGGTTTATTGTAAATATGTGAGCCTCATTGTAATCCATCTTCTTGTCAATGTGAGTATCCATCACATCTATTCTCATAGATAAAGATGCCACCATTCTAGTGAGTCTTTCACTCATGTTTTTAGATCCTACGTATACATTTATTTGATTAATAGAAATTGTGTATTCTTGTATATATATGTGTTTATGGTTTCATCTACGATACATTTTTATTTATATTATTGAATATCTCTGATATCTGTGCATTTCTTCAATATATCTTCGATCTCATTTAAATTAACAGAAATGTCAGGATCAATTGCTAATGGAAAGGTGTACTCAGTGTTGGCTTAGGGATAATGTACTTAAAGTTCCTCTGTAGTATTATCTTAAGTTAGGTAGGCTACGTAAAATACCTTATGTAGAGTACAATGCATTATTTAGTTTCTCTACTTGCAAAAAAATGAATGACTCCCCTTAAAAATGTAGCATGCATTGATAATTAGGGATTATAATGGGTTGTATTGAATGACCTTGTAAAGAGAATAATATCTCAATATTGGTAGTGACAAGTATGATCAATCTATTATGTATTACCTTCAAAGTCATTATATTTTAGGTTGGAAACTTTTCAACTCATTCAAGAAAAAGAAAATCCATTCACTTGGTTTTTGAGTGTCTTATTTGATTTCTTTAAGATCCATAAGTTTTTGCATGCTTGCAGGGAGGAAGTGTAGAATGACTTTACAAATCTCTACACTCACAGGTATTAAAATCATTTTGCATGGAACTTTATTGTACATTATATTGTCCCGATCTTCTCTTTGTTGGATTTTGTAGGACTTTTCTGTCTGTTTTTGTCATGGTCATTGTTGGCTTCCTTAAATTTTTTATGGAGATGGCTATACTGAATAAAATATACAAATAAACCAAGTAGCTACCATCCACTTTGAATTTTTCTTAACAAGTCACACATTGCCCAATCCGTTGAATGTCTTGTGGAAGCATATTAAAATGTAATGTGGCTTAAATTATTAATTGTGAAAACAAAACAAAAAGAAACAAAATGTGGAACAACAAAACCAAAGGAATTAGACCCAATGCAATTCTAGATGTGGTGAATTATACAATTCTACTTTTGTTATAATGGAGTTACAAAAGATAGACAGTATTCATTTGTCAATAACAAAATTAGAATTGTTTCTCTATGACGGGAAGCAAATTCAATTTTATTCCAGTAATACAAGTATGGCCATGCAATATCATAATTGAACATAGCCATAAAGTGCAACATTATAATTACATAAACCCAAACAATTGAGCGTAGGTCCAAGTCTCTGAAGATTTCATGCATTTACAACCAATTAATAATGGGAAAAGATGTATTTTTGGACATAATGAATCCTTAAGCATCTGGAAGATGGATTTCTATACTTCCAGGGTTCAAATGTCCATGTTTTCTTCCACATTATCTTCCACAAGATTTGGGTTGGATTTTGATGCCAAAAAGAAAATTTTTCTATTTTTTCCTTAAGTAGTGTTGTACTAAAATATAAGCTTCATAAAAGAGTTGATAAAATTAACGGCTTACAAAATTATTTGGAGAGAACATAAGAGAGCTGAATGCTTGTGGGAGATTCCAGTGATAGAGTTCACATCTTCAAAACAAATATTATAATGAGACTTTAAAAACAATAAATTATTGAATTAGAGGGTAGAAAAGTTAACATAAAGATTGCATACCTAGCATTTGTCCCAACTCCACCTTCAGAAATGTCAGATATCTTATGTTTTCTATTTTTATCTATTGTTCTTATCACTATACTAAGCTCAAATGTTTTTGGAAGGTGGTTTTTCTTCTTAAATCCATCTATTTTACACTTATAAAATGCTTGACCCATTTGCGCAAGAACATCTGAATGATTGGAACCCCCTCCTTTTTTGTGTGCATCTATGGTAAATGATAGGAGCTAGATTTTGTGATTTCTCCATACCCTGTGCACCCCAAATGGCCAAGCTTCGATATTTTTCTGCAAACCATGGTCCATGTATGAAGAATTAATTGATGCTACAAACATTGGAATCAATCTATCTTAGAATACCAAACAAATGTATGAAATGAAGTTAATTTACAATAATAGTATGTAAAGTAAAGATAAGTACATAGGAAAGTACTAGTGGGATGAAAAGTAATATGCATACCATATAATGTTTCATATGGTTGTCTCCCCAGGCTTCTATCATTTCTCTTATGAAGTCTATAATAGCTTCTTGAAAGGTTATTGCATCACCTCCCATGAAGTTTTCCTTATCCATCAGTAGAAAAAAATATGAAAGTGACCTCCAAGCACATTTCTTCTTTCTAGTTGATTTGCGCCCTTCTACTAAGTAGTGGCCATATTCTTTAACATCAATTAATTCTAACCATACAATCTAACATCATCTCCATTTGTTTTCGGCCATGCCTTGAAACCTGACATTGATGGCTTTGCTAGAAGATTTCCTCGTGTATGACCTCTTAATATATTTTCAATTTTAACATATCCTGCTTAAAACCTTCTTTTTGAAAAGAATAATTCAATTTTATACAATTGACTTTTACTTTCATCACAGCCAGGGTTTTGTTCATGCTGGAAACAAAACTAAAGATAGAGCCATGCCATCTTATCAACAATTCTCACAAATGCATGCAAAGTTCACATGTACACCCTAATCAATGGTATAGGAAGCATTACATCTAGATTTGGATCAAGTTGATCACAATTTGGGAGGAAGGTTTTGATGACAACTCAAAATACCACCATTCCAGCTTCGATATTTTTGTTTTTCTTTATGCAATATAAGAAACTATGCATTGTATTTTCACCATGAGAAATGTTGTACATACACTTGAGAGATTTTAAATCAGTTGCAAGGTTCCATTCCACAAAATATGAGCCATATCCTTCCACGTATAATTTTTCCCCTGCAACATGTGGAGACATAATTAATGGTAAAGATGTTTTGTTGAAACAAATTTCAAGGACTCATGGGACTCCTTGTTGACAGAAAAAACTCCTAACCAAAAAAGGTGATCTTCAGGTTGAACTTGAAAATATTTATCACTTATCTTATCAAGGTTTGGATCTAATGCATGATTCATTAATGTGATTGGAACTCTTTCATATTTTTCATTGTTGGTTAACTCCATCTCATCCAATTTTATCAATTTCCCACATGCCTCCTCCGTAGAGATGTCATAGTACCTCACTATAAGTTGTAATACCTGCTCTATTTCATACCACAAGTTATTTTTTCTCATTAATGGAATAATTTCACTTGATACTTTTTTTTTTATTCTTACTTGCAACTTCATGCACTTCTTCTAATTGATGTATATCCCAAAGGTGTATTGTTTTTGTTTCCTGTAGTCCACACTCTTTTGCACATGAAAAGATTTGAGGAACAGAAATCTTCTTAATTGACATTCAACATTCCCTCTCTCAGGGGCTTCCAAACTCATAGAAAATCCTTTACATCAATTTGTTAAGTTTGCATTCAAGATTGCGGATTTAACTACTTCTTTCCTCAAAGCATCAAATTCCAGTTGTTTGAGCATTGATTTAATATCACTTTTCTTCAACATAGTTTTGCAGAAATCCACAATATCAATACAACTTGGATCTAATATGGAATTCACCCCATACACCCTTTGTTTTATAGGCACCTCCCCTCTTTACCATGCATGATAATGGTTTGAACTCTTTGATCTATTCCTCAACCCCACTAAAGTTTCCTTTATTAAAGAGAGTCTCTTTTGGAGACGGTAGATATAAATTTTCAACATTTATAAATAACTTTCTTTGTTGAGCTAGTTCCACTTAAAATAGTTCATACATGTATTTGATTCAACATTCCTATTATTTGGGTGGAATATTATGATTTCATGATACTGAACCATATTTGGGTGATGGAGATGATTTAATTTGTACATAAGATCTTGGATTTTTGTTTCAAAGGGGAAATCAGGCTACCATCAAATTTTTACAGTATCTAGAGAATAGAAATTGTTTCCATGGCATACAAACCGGCATAGTCCTATTATTGTTTTGAAATAGGGATGATATTTGGACATAGGGTCAACTGGATAAATTTCTCCTTTCACCCAAAGATCTAAATTTTTTAGCTCTAGATTCCCTTAATGCACTGTAGTCAATGTTAGTAACCAATTTCTTATTTTGTTTATGGATCAGTGCCATATCCTAACTTAAATTTATGTGATTTTGTTTATGGATCGGTGCCATGTCCTTACTTAAATTTTTGCGGGTAACATGGTGATAGTTTCTTACACCATTTTCATCTATTGAAGAGGCCTGTAAACAACCAATATTATGAAAATAAAAACATACTAGAGAATCCCACAATGAGAAAATCAACTTGCAGAAGAAATAATTTTGGAGATCTTCTAAGGAAAATACACCTTTTCAAATATTGAGGCATACCTCAAAGCTATCAGGCATCTTGCAGAATATTGTAAATTTAGCTAAGCTTGTATGTTTGCATCTGAAGACAATATAGATTAAAAACTGGTGATTAGAATATAATAAACCAATCTTATAACAATAGACAATCTACATGAATAAATGACATGTATCCCACTTGGGTTTATTCTCCCTCTATTATGAACATTTTCTAATTAGTTAGATATATTTATTCACAACAATCAATAGACTTCTAAGTTTTTGTCATTAGAAAAAAAATATAATCACCAATAAAAGTAATAGATGGATTTGTCAATGAAACATAGAGTATGGAAGGTTCCCTTTCACATTTGTCTTCTACATTGTGAACCCAATCCCTTCATATCCTTACACCTAATTGAGAAATATCTAAATTATCTCACCGCAGTTTTTGTGAAATCCAACACTAAAACTGCCATTTTTTTTGCAAATTTAGGGGATATCCAAAAAAGGAATATAGTTGTTTATTGTAGAAAAACAACTTGGTGTGATGAATTTAAAATTTAATCTTATTAGAATCTAGTAGGGCACCAACTTTTAACACATCTGGTAGGGGTTCAACACATCCTTTAATTCTATTAACTGGAATAGGATGCTGGATTGTTTAGTATCTTATGTTGATATGTTCAGACTGGATTACAACCTTTATCTATGAGGAAAATGGCAACTTTCATAGTGCCTCATAGGTCAATGGACACACCTGTTCTTGAATCAGATAACAAAAAGGAACTCTAAAAAATAATGGACTAGTTGGTGCTCAGAAGCCATCTAATGTTAAATCTGGCCGAAATAATAAAATCAAAGAAGCTCCATTGGCATCACTAGAATGTGGTGTTGAAAATCTTTCCATTTCCAAAAGACCCCAAAAACTAACTGAAGCACTGCCTATTGAAGACAAGCCTGCAAGTTATAAATTGTTTGGGAAGCAACTATTTTCCTCAGAATATACTTGTACCTCATCTAAAATGGTAAGACTACATGCAAACATATTTATCTATTTATTTAACACAACTTTTATTTTTGTTGACTGAAATGTGATGCTAACTGCTTTATTCTCTTGTGTTGATATGTTCAGACTGGACTACAACCTTCATCTATGAGGATGATTCCACCTTTGATGGTGCCTTACGGTTTATTGGTCACACCTGTCGTCAAGCCAACCATCGGGCCAATCAGTTCCCAGGAGCCATCTAAAGTTAAAGACAACCAAAGGAAGAAAACCAAAGACAACCCACAAAATCCCATCTCACTTATAGAGGAAAGAGGTGTGGGAATTTTTTGGGACAATTACTAATACAAGAGATATTGTTTTTAACCACCTAGATTCCATCAGTCTGTTTTTTTTTCGAGCAGCTTCAAGGCACTCCAAGGGAATTCTTTGGGAGATTAGAGTTCTGCAGAATTGTATCTAACTGCGTTTAACATTAATAATATTTTTTTCAGTTCTCTAGTTGTACAAAATTCATCAATAATTTTTTGCTTATTTGGACTAAAAGGATTGTACACTGAGAATTCTTTTGAAACAGAGATCTCTTCGAAGCTAAAATTGTGTTCTTCTACCCCTTAAACTAGATTGTATATTTAGACATAATTTCATCAATCTATTTCTTAGCCCAAATAGGTCATCCCAAATAGTAGTTTGTTGTTTTTTGTATAATTCAAATTAGCTGCAGAGGACATAAATACTCATCGATGAATGGCAGAATCCACCCTTAGCAAGTAAGCTGCAGAAATTAGAAGGCAAAAAAATTGACAAGTATTTTTTGTGTGGTTGCAAGTGTACATGAAAGAGGGTTGGAGTGAAACCAATAACGTGAACAGTTAGTAAGCCTTCAAGGACACAATTAGTAATCCTTCGGGGACACAATTACATGTTTATTGTTTGCTTTGATCTTCCTATGAACTTTTATTATTGTCTAGACTCTACACATTCATGTATTCCTATGCAAAAATAAATGTTGTAACAATGGATGAGTTATTTCTCAATATCAGGTTGATGTGGAGGTATGCACACATTTATATTCTTGGATACCATAAATAACTAAAACAAATACGAAAACATAATAATGTATCCTCGCACAAAGAAAACTATGTTCAAGTCTTACCGTGCAATTTTCGAAAATGCCAATGTTTGAGTAAATCAATTACCAATGTGAGATAGTGTACTAATCTAGGTTGCCATAATTATAGAGAAATAATATGAAATATCGTAGAAATCACCCATACACAAAACAAAATGTGTTGAAGTTGTATTTCTTATGAGTGACCTTAAAAAATGCCAATGCTTGCAACAAGAAACAGTAATGAACTTGAGACAACCTACCCGATTGAGATAGCCTGTCCGAGATCTTTTTCAAATAAAAATTTCACACATGAAAAATTGAAACAAACAAATACCCCCATTTAAAAAATAAGTGCATCAAGAAGTGTTTCTCCAAAACCCTCCATTCTAGTAGCATTAGAAGCTTTCTTGAAATAAAATTTGATCATAAAAATTTTCAAGTACTAGAACTCATACAATCTTTGACTTTTTCTTGTAGAGTACAAGTATATTTGTTAAACAGTTTGTGAAACTCCATGCATTATATATAGCCATGAGACCTTTTTGTGCATTCACCATAAGTTCTTTAATGTTGAAAGTAAACACTTACAATTGACTATTAGTGCATGCCTCATCTCCATTCCCCCCAACATGAAGAAAGTAATCTAAATCAAGCTCCCACAAAGCAGGCTTCCCTTCTTGTGGCTAAAAATATCCAAGGAATCTTTTTTCAAATACCCATATCCAAAAGAGGTTTAGAATATTAGTTATAGCTCCGAAGAATTCCATGCTCACTTCATTGTTGCATAAAATAAATATGGTGAAAATTAGGAAGTTAAATATTGGATATCCATGTGCCGCCAGTGTTTCTACTTGTTGATACTGAGAGAGGGGGGAAGGGGGGTGAATCAATATCAAGTATAATTTATCACTTTTTCATATTTACTTTTCAATCAAATAATATGTCCAATATACAATAATTTATGGAATCCCGTGTACAAATTTTCCCCATTAGTATAAGCATTGTTATAATATCATTTGATTGATTTCAAAAACTCATGATCTTGTGTTGTAGCTTTCAACTTTCGTGACCTCTCTATGAAGACCTGAAAAATATGTGGAGGCACATTGTACACCTACAATAGTAGATTAGAGAATATTCAGACGTAAATTAATAATCCTAAAGTAGAACCACCATACTGAATTGCAAGAGCATCACCCATACTCTGGTACATTTCCATTAGTGTAGATGCAATGCCACTTTCAAGATCCACTTTGTGTCCATTTGACAAGCCCATAGGATAAATCTGATGGCCTAAAGCTTCTAGACCATATGAAAATTGTGCAACAAGTGTATGATCCAGACAGTCAATGCAATTTGTATAGAGCACTCCACTCTGACATATGGGTTCTCTTGCATTGTTTGCATTCTTTTTGGGGTGTTGTTCAGGATCACAATCTCCATCTTGTGTAATCGAAAAGCTTCTAGAATAATTTCTATTTCCAATCTTTCCAGGATCTATCCCTTATGAATTGCATCTAAAATAACCTACAGTAGTATCTCTGCAGTTTACACATTTTTTTGGATAGAAATTTTGAGATATAGACATTTGGATTTGCAGGAAGAAAAAGTACCTCATATTCACTACCCTCTCCTAAGATAATCACAACTAGAAATATTGTGATACATGCAATTTAGATGAGGTATTCATAGATACAGAGGAAGTACTCTTGCTATAAGTATTGTGGCCATGCATTCCTCTAACATGTCAAGTAGGATAAGTATGCACTCCTCATGTCCATTGATTCGTCCATATATATTCTGAAGCTGATCATGCCTTTACACTCCTCGTCAAATTTTGTCAGCGTCAAAGTCTAGTTGAAAGGCACACTTTGAATAGACAGTAATCCATGCCTCATTATTGGATTCCTTTAATACTAAGAGGATTTGGAAATTTTGTTGGAAAACCAATGGAAATTTGAAGAAATCTTCATTGTTCTAGTTCAATATGCCAGAGTATACATTTGAGGCCAGAGATTCCATGTCTACTTATAGGGAAGGTGTTGGAGGAAAATGAGTAGGTTAATTTTCATGTTCTATATGATGATGGAGAGCCTTAATCTTGATGAAGTTAAGAATTGGAAGGGTTCCCTAAGAGGAAATAAGAGAAAGGATGGTAAAGACCCTATTATTAAAGCCATAAAAGAATTGCTTACACCCTCCATTTTTTTTTTTTGTCTTTTAGATAATGAAACTCTTCTGGAAACAGAGCACCATATAATTTTTATCCTAGATCATGTATTGTGATAATAACTTCTTTACCATAGTTTGTCTATATCCTAGAAATTTTGCCAATTGCTTCTCTATTCTCATTACTAGAAGAATCATTGTAGAAATTTTGTACAAACAATATATTGTTGTACACTTTTTAGAGTGCTTCATGGTTAATTAATAGGTTATTAACTCCGATTGATGTGTCATATGTCCAATGAATTTTCTATGGTAGCAAGGTATTTTTTTTAAGAATTTAAACAAGTTAGATTGATCCTTTGTGTATTTATTTGGTAATTTTTCTCTCTCATTAGTTTGATACATGTATCTTGAAAGTAATGCATTTGTCTAACTTGAATTCCAGCTAAGATACGTTGCTAGTTGATTTCCACATTCATCAACCCTGTTTAAGTGAAATGATTCATTCTAAATATTGGATGAAGTGTTGTTATATAAGTAAATCATCAATTATTTTGTAAAACAATTTTAGTGTTCAATAAATGCATGTTTATGCCCCTTCAAAGTTAATCAACTATGCTTATTATGCCATCATTCCCATCTCTAATATAGATTTTACTTGAGGATATGTTTATCCAAGGTGATTCAGATATAATTCAGTGGACCTGCATCTAGGGATAGCAATCAACATCGACATTGTTAAATTTCAGTGGACCTGTACCTGTTGTTAGATTTCATGCATCAACATTGTAGTTGGCTATGTTATGCTTGGATTTTCCTTTCAAAGACACCTGATATGAAAGGTATTCATATAACTACTTCACTCAAGACAGTGATGCAAAGCAACCTTTTGGAATTTTCCCTTTCCTTTGAGAGTCGAGACACTTAAAAGAGAGATAGAAATTTTCTTTTGGGAAAATATTTTAAAGGTATGTGTTTCCTTAATTTGTTAACATTGTAAAAGTTCCATTTTCTACTACTCTTTCAACAAATAAAAGGGTGGAATGCATGTCTAATACAAAACTTCATTCATGATAGTTAAGTGGCCATTCTCCTGGTAATGGAATGAGCCTCCTTGTATCTATAATAACACCTCTATTGGCATGTTCTCTTATCTTCTTACTTTTCTCTAAAACTTTGTGACCCTTAACATTGATTGGCTACGATATTTTTCTGTAGCCAACTCCCTTCTTTTCATCTATCTCTGAATCCATTACAATATATTTTTCCTTGTAGTTGGGCTGCTATGAATCAACGTAGTTTTAGTTTGCTTCTATTTTCATCGTAGAAGACCTCATGATTATAGGTTCTTCATCAGATTACATTCTTGCAATGAAGGGTGAACTTAGTCATGCATTTCAAATGATGATACTTTTGGCAGCAATGGACACCTCAGTTCTATCTATAAAACAAAAACATTTAAGGATATTAGTGGGAATGGTTGGCAATACTTACAAACAAGCACCCGTTGTTTGAGCTTGGTTCAACAATTCATCCCATACTACATCTACTTTAGGATTTATTTTATAGTAGTTTTCATGGTAATTCAACATTTTCTAACTTGTAGCACTCTACTAGGGAGAATTTAGCTTGCTTTCCAATTTAGTTCCCCTAAGCTTGCCACATAAATCATTTAAATGATCATTCCCTGTGAATGCATCCTTCATGTTTCCTTCCTATACTATTGTTTCCAAAAACCCATAATTTTTTAAAGGACAACTAATTTTCTCTTGTTTGATGTCGACGATGCTGGAACTACCAAAAATATTTACTTATGGAAGAGGAATTTCAAATCAACATTTTTTATGACTCAAAAAACTTATTGGTTTTCCTTCATTCTCCTCACGGTGTCTACAAAATAGAGATGAAGTACAAATTACACCAAACAAGAAAATATATATGACACTTGCCTCAAAGCTTCTCTCCACAAAAAATTGTCGATTAAAATATGAATGAAATGTATCTAGCAACAAACATCAATTAAAGTTGTAAAGGCTATATAGGGGTTACCCAATATTACCATGGCAACCTTTCCTTGGATTTTCTTGACAAGGGATCTTCGAACCAGTAACTACCTTTGGTTTTCTATTTGTAATTTTGTATAGGCCTATAAAATATTTACTCACTAGGTTAGGGTTCTTCCATTCTTTTGAGATTACAAGGATTAACATTTGTGTTTGTAAAACACTAATAGACCCATTTACCTCCACTTGATAGGTCATTTATCGTTGGGACATTCTCTTCCTATTCGAATGCTATTGCTTCCAACCATCGACTAGAAATGGATCCCATTTTCCTCCCCTCACAAGAAGTCATTTTTCCTCTTGACAATCCCAATGGTAGTCCACCATGCATGCAAACTTCAAAGGAAGCCTTTAAAATTTAAATTGGCCATTAGAAGCACCAAATATCAATCAAGTTGCAACACAGTTGATTAAATTTCATGGAAGCTATCAAAAAAAGAATAGAAATGACCATTTAAATGTGGTTTAGCATTTTTCCATCCTAATCTAACTTTGTCATAGACCTATAGAAAATATTATGTAGAGTATCTTTTAGAGTAGTTGGCTTCTCCAAAATAGTAGTAAAGGGATCTAATAATTCCAGAAGTTCATAAATTGTAGGTGGATAAATGAAGGAATTAATATCATCCACACAATTATTTTCTTACTCCATTTTATCAAGATGATTGGCTTAGGGAATAAACTAGGTGTTCTCATTCTAGGAAGATAGCATACTCAATTTTCACATCTAATCAATGATATCAGTAAACCTTCTTATTTATACATCAGATGCTTTTAACTGATCTGTAAAAACAATAATGTCTTCTTCTTAAGGATACTTTTGGCATCAATGGACACCTCATTTCTATCGATAATCTCAACAACTTTAAGGACATTAGTTTGAATGGTTGGATACTTCCAAATGAGCACTTGCTATTTGAGCTTGGTTCAACACTTCATCTCATCATCTACATTAGCCTTCATTTTATAGTAGTTTTCATGGTGCTTTAACATTTTCTAACTCGTAGCACTCTGCTAGGGAGAAGTCAACTTGCTTTCCAATTGAGTTCCCCTAAGCTTGCCACATAAATAATTTAAATGATCATGCCTTGTGAATGCAACCTTCACATCTCTTGCTTGTACCATTGTTTCCAAAAACACAAAATTATATAAAGGACAATTGATGTTCTCTTTTTTTATGTCGATGATGTTGTAACTGCCAAAAATATTTACTCATGGAAGAGGAATGTCAAATCAACATTTTTTCTGACAGAATTGAGGTGTACATTTTGATTCATCAAATTTATTTTTCTGATTTAGAACTGAGGTGTCTAGTAATGTGTCCTTCTTAAGGATACTTTTGGCTAATATAACCATGTACATGAAAACACACACAGTCTTACACACAATACACCATACCACCATGGCTTATTGGCTTGCTTACTGGTTATACAAAACATCCTCAAATCCCAAGTAGTTTCCCCCATCATCACTTAAAAATGAATTTTAATTTGCAAGTTGGATATAATGTTCCAAAGCAACAAAATAAACAGTGAAAAAATGATAAAAAACATATCGATTAGAAGAATCATGCCATGTGTTTGATAAAGGTATCAATTGGACAAAAGAATTTTGTACATAACAACCCTCTGAGTTGAAACCGACCAAAACATGCTCACTTTATGAGTTTAAACCGACCAAAAACTGCTTGCTTCTAGTTGAACATTGAATAGAATGACCACCATGGAATGAAATGGGGTTCAAACGAAAGGTTAAATAAAAGTCAAAAATAATTTAAACCCACAAAATATTGATCATTTACCTCCAAAATCTGAAATTTGAGGGTTTCATTTCGATCACATTCATGCCAATATTTGTCATCAATGGCCGAGGAACCAGATTTGGACGGAAATTTACAGAGATCCAGTCAAAACCATGAAATGTGGATAGATATTTGGATATATCCATTAGAACCCATGATTTTTTTAAGAGAACCAAGGCCATCAATCCACGTTTGGATGAATTCAAAAAATAAATGCCATGTTCGGCTGAATTCAAAAAACAAATGCATGATATCTTCGAGGAAAAATTGAAAACATGAGAGAAGGGTTTCCAATGCAATTCCATTTGTGCTAGTTTTTGCCAATTATGGCTGATAAGAGAAAGTTTTCCAATCCATGGCACATTCGCGTGAATTTTTGTGAACAGTGGCAGATGAAGCAGGGTTGAGAGGACCCCTTGTCGTTCGTTGTAACTTCCCCTGCATCTCT
>SNQJ01S0030826.1:22721-34606 GCA_010110895.2 Picea sitchensis
TCTGTCCACCGTAGATCTGGGCGCGATCATATGGACCGCTGATATATGAACGGAGCATAAGTGAGGGCACGAAAAAATACATGCGCCGAGGAAACTTAGGATAAGTGCTTTTTTCACAGGTTTCCTCCGAGTATTTTCATGTCAACACCACCAAGGGTTAGTCAAACGACCTATTAAGCATCTGAAACATGGTGCAACATTTACATCCAGTTGGTTTTTATTGAAATAAAGCAATAAAGCAACTATCCTATATTCTAACCTAGCTTCCTATGACAATTAACCCAGATTAAACCGTTGGGTTAAGAATTTACTCTACCCTAGGGCTATCTGACCAAGATTAGATAGTCTGGCCAGATTTATTCACTAATCTAACCTAGATACTTTGGCTAAGATTAAACTGTTTAGCCAAACTCATTCACTAATCCTATCAACATCAATTTAAAAAGAACTTGGCCATGCTTGAAAGGTATGGACCAAGTTACTATTATTGCATGGGGCTTTTATTGAAATTCTTTTATGCTCTCTTTTCTTTTCTTTTTCTTTTTCTTTCTTTTTCTCTTTCTTTCTTTTTCTTTCTTTCTTTTTTCTTTTTCAAATTATTTACAGAATGAAAAATCATTTGTCAACAAAAAATACTAGAGATAGATAATATTCTAGTCACCAGTTGATCCTATAACTTATAGGGTGATAACAACAACTCCACTTGGGGATGGTAGTTTCCATGTAAAGTGCCAAGAATCCTGGTCCCAGTCATTCTGAGAATTTATGCCTAGTATCCTTCGTTGGTTTTATTCTCAAAAATTTGAAGAACAGTGGTCAGCGGCTTAGGGCCTTCTCTTCGGGCTTAGACCAACTGACTAATGTTATTCTCTTAGAAAATGTAGGCAAAAACTAAAAATGGTATGTACAATGGTGAGTGGAAACTCGAGTCTCTACTAGGGTGGCACATAATGCTTCAACATTCTGCCATTTACAGGTCCTCCTGGAAAATCTGTCCCATCAACGTTGTTTAGCAAGAAAGTGTTGTTTCCCCTGAATTCTTGAATCATGTATGGTCCCCTCCACAGACTGTCAAATTTTCCATGCTTTCCCTTATCTTCATTTCTGGCGTCCCATCTCAGCACCAAATCTCCTATCTCAAAATCATCTTCCTTGGTTCTTTTGTCAAAAATCTTCTTGATGCTTTCTTAGATTACCTGAGTGTTGTTCAAAACTTCTTCCCTAGACTATTGCAAATGGATCATCTGGTTGATCCTTCTCTGTGAGTCATTTGGCTTAGCTTGTACATATTGAAGCAAATTCATGACAGGGACTCCTAAGGAAGTGGGGAAAACTGCTTCTCTACCATAGACCAGCTGGTATGGTGACATACCGATTGACCTTTTGGTGGTCAGTCTCTCAGCCCACAATGCAAACACCAACTTGTTATGCTACAATTTCTTGTTTTCCTGCAACGTCTTCTTTATGAAGTTCACCAAGGTTTTGTTTGAATATTTTGCCAGCCTATTCCCCTGAGGGTAGTAAGCTGTGGAATGTCCCAAACCAATGTGATACTGGTTGCAAAAATCTATGAGTTTCTTTGAGCGAAAAGTAGCTGCATTATCAGTTATAATCTTTCTAGGACATCCAAAACGAGACAAGATATTATTTTCAAGGAATTTGATAATAATAGAATCAATGGCTTTCCTGCTTGGTACTACTTCGATCTATTTGGTAAAATAATCTGTGGCGATGAGAATCCACCTGTGCTGGCCTGAAGAAGGAGGGTGTATTTCTCCAATGAAGTCCAATCCCCACTACTGAAAAGGGGCTTCAACGAAGATCGGTTTTAGGGGCAGAGGGAGGTGTTTCCTTTTGCCTTCAAACAACTGACATTGATGACATGCGGTCCCTGTACGATGTACATCAGCAAATAGGGTGGGCCAATAAAAACCAGCTCTGAGGATTTTGTTGGCTGTGACCTTCCAGTTCAGATGGCCACCACATTCTCGTGCATGAAATTCTTGTAACAGTTTGTCAGCTTCATCTTTCAATAAAAAATTTAACAGAATACCTCCAGGATCTTTCCAATACAGATTGCCTTCTAGAATACATAATTTTAAGGCTTTCAACTTCAAAAATCTAGCTTTAGTCTTAGTCAAACTAGGGGGAGCTTGTAAATTTTTCATAACGAATATAAGGTCTGCGTACGATGGAGAGTTGAGAAATACCTCTCTCACGCTTGGAGTCACCATCTCGCCCTGTTCATTTGCTACAGCTAAAAAATTAATGTCAAGAGCATGGAAATTAGATTCAACCATTAATTTAGCTAGGCGTTGACCGTTAATTGGTTTTGTAGGCTTAATCTCTATGTCGTATTCTAGAATGGCAGCAATCCATTTTCCTCTTCTTCCATCGAGATTTTCCTGGGTCAAAATGTCTTTTACTACCGCGTTCGGAACTTATGCAATGGTGTGGGAATGGAGAATGTAGACTCGAAAATATTTTATAGCTTTTACCAAGGCAAAAACTTGTTTCTCCATTATCTTGTAATTCAAATAAGCATCTCTTAACGCTTTACTAAAGAAAGTTATGGGCTATTCATACCCTTCATTGTTCTTTTGTAGTAATATCGTTGCTATAGTATGTTCGAAAGAGAAAGAAAAAAGATAGGAATCCTTGGTAAAATCAAGACTGATTAAGATAGGCGCCTCTGTGAGTGCTCGTTTGACTTGTTCGAAAGACTGTCTCGACTCAGTGTCCCATTTTATTTTTACATCCTTTTTTAACATATTTGTAATGTTTCTGAGGAGCTCTGCCAGATTGGGAATGAATCTTCGTAAAAAAATTATTCTCCTGATAAAAGACTGTAATTCTTTAATGTTTCTTGGGTGTTCTAATTTTTGTATGGCCTTGATTCTACTGGGGTCTATTTTGATTCCGTCCTTGGAGATTATGTGCCCTAGCATATTGCCTTCCTCTAGTCCAAAAAGGTTTTTCTTAGGATTTAAATAAATCCCAAACCTCCTGCATTTCTCGAAGACTTGTCTGAGATGCCTCAGGTGCTCATCATCAGACTGGGAAAACACAGTTATGTCGTCCAAATAGATGAAAATAAACTTACCCAATTCTTCCACAAAGGCGATGTCCATCACTCTCTGGAAAGTGGCTCCAACGTTCATCAAACCAAAAGGCATTTTCACATACATGAAAGTGCCCTATGGTGCAGTGAAAGCGGTTTTGTCTTGGTCATCTAGGTGGGTGAGGACCTGATTGTAACCCGAGAAACCATCCATCAAAGAGATTCGACTGGATCCGACTACCTTTTGAAGGATGTGGTCCATTTTTGGCAAGGGGTAATTATTCTTCAGGGAGACCTTAATCAGATTTCGAAAATCTATGCAAAGTCTGATTTCCCCAGATTTCTTATGTGTAGCGACCAAATTAGAGACCCATTTGGAAAAACGCAACGAGACTATGATTTTGGCATCATACATTTTTTTGATTTCCTTTTCTATCAGAGGGAGTAACTTGGGATTTATCCTCCTAAGTTTCTATCTGAATGGTTTTTGGTCTTCTTTTATTGGAATCCTGTATTGTATGATGCTGGTATCATAAGCTTTCAAATCCTCATAACCCCAGGCAAAGACATCCGCATATTCTTTGAACAACTCAATGTATTTGAGTTTTTGCTCAGGGGGTAATGATTTAGACAATTTGACTATCCTGGGTTTCTCTTCGGTCCCTATATTACAATCTTCTACCTCTTGTCCATTGGCTTCAATTTTTTCTTTTTTGGCTACGTCGTTAAAATCAAACAGGTCCTCTAAAGGAACTAGATCCCTAGGCAAAACATTACTTTTCAAATGCAAAATATCGGCCTCCATCTCATCATTGCCTAATTCTCCTGAATCTACATTATTTACACTATCAATTTCAAAATCAGATCTATTTACATTTTCATCCTCGTTCTCTAAATCTATATTTGTACATTCAAAATCATTTTTACACTGCAAAAATTCTTCGATTTGATCATCATTACCAAACACTTGCCAGTACCTGATATTGTCGGGAACGGTTGGTCTGCATTTCACCTCTACCATGTATGGGCGAGTCAAGCGGAAAGGAAACTTACATGTGGCTGCTGACATAGCCAAACCGTCCGCCAAAATGTTTTGTCCCCTTGACATTACCTACAAGTCAACTTTAGCGAAACATCTCAGGGCATCAAGAACAGCATTCCTATAAGCTCTAAGATGGGGATGCTTCACAGTATGCTCACCTTTAATTTGCTTGATTATTAACTCAGAATCACCTCTTACCATAATCTGTTTGGCACCAACTTTTTTCAAAAGCTTCAGACCGAGCATCAAGGCTTCATACTCAGCGATATTGTTAGTGCATTGGAAATTTAATTTGTAAGAGTGGTTTTCCGAATATCTGAATCTGTGATTGTGCAACCAAACTCCCGCTCTGACTCCTTCTTTGCTTACTGCTCCATCAAAATCCATGCTCCAGAAATCTATCGGTAGCTCTTCAGTTATCACGCTTTTCTTCCTTGCTACCTCAATGATTTCTTGGCCTTCATCCGGACTAGATGTATCTTCTCCCAGCTGAGTGTCTTGCTCTCCCGTGTCACCATCGTTGTACAAGATAAAAGAATCTAAGTCAGAATGCGTGGAGTAAAGAGGATAGTTGTGTGGTGTTTCTTGGTTACTGACCATGTATTTCATCAATGTTTCTCTATATAGCCTTTTTTGTTTCCCGAAGACTGGGATAGTGGCATACGACATATCTAGCTGCAGGGTACCTCTCAACTTAACCCCCCAAGACCGAGATAGCAAAATTCCATACTTCAGAGGGATGTCTGCCACTACCACATCCATGACCATGCTCTTTGCAGGAATCTGAACCAGGGTGATACATAGGTCCTTTATCAAACCAATACATCTAACTTTACTGGAGTCGAATGAGTGTAAATCCTTGTAAGGTCTGTTGACCTC
The DNA here is from genome assembly GCA_010110895.2 of Picea sitchensis. NCBI lineage: Eukaryota > Viridiplantae > Streptophyta > Pinopsida > Pinales > Pinaceae > Picea > Picea sitchensis. The sequence goes on from SNQJ01S0030826.1 coordinate 27,704, forward strand.
CAGTCCTAGTTTCTCCATCACTGCTTTAGGCATCAGATTGTGGGAAGCACCCAAATCCAGCATAGCGTTATGCAAGATCAGGTCATGTATGTTTAGAATGATGTAAAAAGGAGTGACGTCACCATTATCATCTCGTCCATCTACTTCAGTTCTGAACAGAAGTTTAGGTTGATCATCTGTAAGGTTCACGGTATCTGAATGATTTTCTAATCCAATGGTTAAGGCCTTCATGCCTATGTTAGGTTCAATGGTCAATGCTTTAATCCCCTGTGACCGATAAACGTCTTTGTTCATCAACTCGGAAAGTGGAATGGGAATTTTTACTTTGGCTAATTCCCCCTCAAGGCTAAAAGGTGTAGGATCTCTGCCTTGGCTCATCAATTCTGGTTTGTCCACCACACTCTTCTGGCCATAAGTACTCAGTGGATTAATGGGTGAAAAATCGAGCTGTGATGATATTTTCAGAATAGTAAGGTTTTTCTTTGCGGGAACTTCGGCAGTGCTCTTTTCAGGAATCTTCTCGGCAGATGGTTCAGAGGCATTTTTGGTTTCTACTACCTTCTTCGTTTCAATCGTCTTTTTTGAAGAACTCCCTTCTATCTTTTTACTCCGCAGATTGTACTACCGGTGTACCTCCAAAATGGAATTTTCGAATGCCTGTTGTTTGGCATCTTTAGCTTCTTCACTTACTTTTGTTTGATTGAGAAGAAAAAGTTCTTGCTCTTCTTGGGTAAGGAAAATAGCTTTGTTATCATGAATACCCATGAGATTTATGTGAGTATCCTCTAGCTCCTCGATCACTTCCTCTCCTTCCTCAGCATAATTTTCTTGTAGGGGAGGTCTGATCTATTGATCCAGACCTCTCTTCTCTCTTTGATCCCTAGGATCTCTCTGTCTGATTTGAGGAGGGTTTCTCTTGAAGTTAGGATTCCGAACTTGAGGGACTGGTGGGTTTTCTCTCAGTGGGTTTCTATCTGATACCGTAAGTCTTTCCATCATTCTTTCCATTGCTCTAGCCAAGGAATCCAATTTGGAATCAGAGGTTGACGTGGAAGGTTCCTCTTTAATGGTGACTCTCCTCTCTGACCTCTGTCGTGCTCTTTTTGCCAACAAGTTGGCCTCCACACTTATTGCACTTTTCTGCATGTCTTCTAGGGTGGTAGAGTTTCTTTCCCTGAGTTGGTACGATATATCAGCGTCGAATCCAACTGGGAATTTTATCAATGCCAAACCCTATGGAGGTTTTATTTCGGCTAGAATTGCGTTGTACAGGTTATTGAAACGAGTGCAGTAATCTTGTACTGTCTCACCTTGATTTCTTCTAATATTCTCATATTCTGACAATATTTGGAGAGGTTTTTTATTTACCTCCCATCTGTCTAGAAAACTCCTTTGAAATGCAGTAAGGTCAAGGAATGAGGCGGCACGTAAACCTTTATACCATTTCTTAACGTCACCTATCAAACTCTGGGAAAACAATCTCATTTGAACGCTAGCCTCATCTACTTCATGCAGGTCAAAATAATCATTCATTTTATCAACGTGTTGTTGGGAGTTTAAAGGTCCTGTTGCATCGAACTGTGGAAGTATCGTTTGATAGTCTTGGGGCATGGCATGAAGAGGCGCAGTCAACACCAAGGGAGCATATCTAGCTGCCATGATGGGTGGAGGAGGTGGGATAACAAACTGGATGATCGACGAGGTTGTGACTGAAGATGAGGACAAGGAGGGACTGGATAGCAATGAGGGAGTGGTTTGCAGTTTAGCAGTGGGGTGGGGTTTCAAAACGGTTGGGTCGAAAATGATTCCAGTCACAAAACTATCGGACTGTGTTCTAACCAGGCTTTGTTGGGAAAAGGTGTCAAAGTCAGGGTTTTGAAAGGAAATGAACTCCCCTGAAAAGGAAAGGGACTTACGAAAGGGAGTATGACTTACTGAGCCTTCAACTATAGTATTTTTCCAGAGAAACTGTTCTGGGTTATCTGTCACTATCGCAGATTCTGGGTCTAGATGAGATCAAGTATAAACTTTCTTGGGAGCCAGATTTCTTTTTTGATTTTTCTATATATACTTTTTAGTTTTATAACTCTGAAAATAATATGTACAAATCTTAATCAAACTCTAAACATTACTTTCTTTTCAAATTTGCAATTTTTCAGGAACAAACTTTCTTCTAGGAAAGAAAACGTGAAGTTATAAACTTTTAGTTCCGTTCTCCCCAGTTGAGTCGCCACTATGTTAGTACTCTGTAAATTTCCAAGAGGTTGACAACAGAAGAAATCCAAAAAATGTAACTTTATCCAACCTCTTTTGAAGCTGGGATCGAGCCCTTCCAACTTCAGAGAGGGATCTCTCTATATGATTTAGCTATGTTTCAAGTTTTAAATATTAGGCTAGGTAAATAAATAAGTCAGTTTTTTGTTGTCGTAGTGTTTGTCGAGTTGGTTGAGATAGTCTACACATCCATTGGGCTATGGGGTCTGTGTCTTGAATAAAATATGAAATCTAAACTAGAAACGTAAAGGAAAACTTTCATAGGGAGAGATAATATAATCACTGGATTCTTTAGTAGCATAAATGAGGAATAGCAGAAAAGGTGAGAAAGAAAATTACAACAAAGAAGCAATCAATAATTTCTTTATCGTAAAATGAGAAGATAAACACTTAAATATTTTGAGTCAGAAATAGGGTATACAAGATAAATCCTACAACTTTCGTTACTTCTAAAGATTAGATTTAGAAAATAGTATGATAACAAAGTAAAAATAACATTTAACTTAGAAAGAACAACATCAGTAGTGAATACACGCAAGAATCCTGTAAAAGTGCCTCTTTTAATTAATGGAAGATCTCTTCAAAAATATTACAGTCTGACAGCTTCAGGGTGTGAATATCAACAACCATCAATACTTCAAAAGATGAAGTATTTATAACTCAAATTACAAACGATCCCGTCATTAATGACCAAGACGTGCTAAATCTATTTTTAGCCTAACTAACTTAACAAATTTCCTAAATCTAGGAACCGCTTGATGATGTGGTGTAACTTCACGCTGATTTCTGGGTGGGCCGTTGATGAAGCCTCTGCATGACCTCATCTTGACTAGAAAAATGACTGGACAAATGACTGGACTGGGACAACTCATCTGCTAATCGATCAGATCACAGAGTTCCTCCCATCAAAGATGACTAGGCACGTTGACTTTGAGTAGCCTTCGATACACTTCGTCCATTTCTGTGTACTTGGTGAAGGTAGGTTTGGTGACAAAGATGTATCGAATTTCATGTTGGATACTGATGTCCCACTGAAGTGAATCTAGAAATTCTTTGCCAGTGACGCTGCCTTGAATTCCTGCGAACTTTGAACTGTCCTTAGCCACATCGACCAGTCTCTTCTTGTAGTCAGGGAGTGTCATCAATTTATCATTAATTACATTCATACTAGGTAGACCTTTCTTCCGTAGAGCCTAAATCTTACTGAAGAATCTTTGTACCCCAAGGTCCATGGCCTGAACCTTTTCTTCCAGCTAAAGAATTAATCCTCTCTTGGTCAAAAATCTTTTGACCTCAAGGATGGTCTTTGTTCTGTCTTCAATTTTCAGCTCTTCCAGCTCCTCCCTGGTCTTGGAATTTAGGAACTTGATGATATCGTTCGACTGTGATGGCATCTCTCCCAATTCTGATCTGATCTTCTCAATGGCCTACTTGCTTCTCTGCACCAATTCATTCTGCTCAAACATGATCTGTATCATGGGCCATATCTCGTTCATGGACTTGGTGATGTCTGTCCATACACTTTCTTTAACCTCGGCCAGAGTCTTTCATGCCACTTTTTTCTTCCGGAGCTGTTGTAACTCCTGCTTGAGCTGGTATGTCACCTTCTTTTCCTTGGAGAGGCTGATTTGAAAGGAATATTTGAGTTCCTGAAGGTTCTCAATCTCCTTTTTTAGCCTGCTGATCTCTATTTCCTTCAGGTTCATCTTTTCCATAGACTTAGCCAGGTCGGCTATCTTTTCCAGGGATGTCAATGGAGTAGTAGATGGGACTTCTATCATTGATGATGTGCTCACTCCCCAAATTGGAATGGCGCTCAATGGAATGACTTCCATTGGTTTCAATTGCTCTTTCTCTTTTACTAGTTTTTCCATTTCAGCCTCCATCTCCTTTAGTTGTGCATTCTGCTCCATGAGTATCTTGAGCATTTCATATTTCTCTCCTTCTTTCTCTGCTATTTCCTTCGCCTGCGAATCCTCTGTGGGTGGGAGCTTCAATTGTTTCCTTAAAGAGGCTATGTCAGCATTCTTCTTCTTAATCATCTCCTCAACTGCTTTCACATTCGGAGGATCGTAACCAATCTTGAGGATCAGTTCCTCCAAAGTATTGATCCTATTGTCCTTGGCAAAGGACGAGATATTATCCAACTTTAGTTGTGTTTGAACGTTGTTCAAGGACACTTGCAATTTGGATGTAGAAGTGGAAGCATGCACCAGCGTATAGAAAACCATTTTCCCTGTATGCTTGTGCATATCCATCTAATCGGCCGGATGCATGTCATTCGTCTGGAATTCGAAGGTTTCCCTTTTGTAATCAGTGATCACCTTTGGATCTGGAACCTGTGCCTGGAGGAATTCCATATGCATTATGACCTTCTCGGTGTCGAATGTCGATAGAAACCTATGGTGTGTCATCGATGTCTGCTTCCAGAACTGGGCGCAAGTGCTATTGGTCAGGCTCTAGTTTCTTTTCTTGATCAACTCATATTTTTCAAAAATACTCAGCTTCAGCCCTGCCTTGTCTGGTTAGGTGGTCGACGGAGACTCTGTAGATTTCTTCGGCAATGATGAGGTTATGACCTTCTGGAGGCTTGCACCGAGGGGTGGTCTTTCAACCTTGGTCAATGTAGTGGAAGGGGCTTCTTTTTCTCTGGTCGGGCTAGGAATTGAAATAGTCTTAGGCCTCTTGGTATGCAGCTGGAGTTCTTCTGACGATACCTCCATGACAAGCGGAGATAAATCTTGCCTAGGCCTTTTCTCTTTTCAGACCTGTGGCGTGGTTGTTTGTGACACAGTAGTTGGGGGATCCTGTTGTTCTAATTCGACCAATGTGTTAGGCTCCCATACTGTCTGGTTGACAAATTTCTCAATTTCAGGCCTGGACTCATGAACATATGGGATGTTATTGTTTTTCACCCTCATCTCGGAGATGATCCCACATGGATTGTAATTCCATGGGAAACTCATGAATAAATTCATCTCCTTCAGTAGCCTGTCTGCTTCTTCCCTAGCGCCACGATTGTTGCAGATGAAGGAGCCAATCTGCCCTTTGATTCTGAGTTGTTTCTTTTTCTTCAGTGACACAAAATGGATATCATCGGAATTTATAATATTCCTTATATATTCAAATGAAAAAATTCTGACAGGCAGGTACTTGGGCAGCTTATACGGTGCCAACTCACACCCATATACTCTGATCTCAGTATAATCTTGGTACAAATACCAATCCCCTATCTTTGTGTTATCTGAGAGATGCAGGATCCTCTAGAGTTCATCATTTATCCGAGGCTCGGGCCTGCCACCAAGCATACTTACCACAGGGTGGTAGAATTGATCGATGAACTCCTTGAAACCAAACTCTGTGGAGTTGTGCTTGAGCAAGGAGGTCCATGTTGTCACCTCTGGGGTCTACCATCTCCATCCATCTTCTGCATGGAAAAAATGAATTTGTCCGCTTGGAAGAAGACGAACAAGTATGCCAATATGGACGAGTATCGAAACATGCCTTCCGTGGAGAAATTCACGAACTATTCGTGAATATTGTTCGCCAGGAATGTGCTAAAATCAAACTGGGTGGTGGGCTTCTCATCGGTAGAGAAGATAGATAAAAATCCCAGAATGGGTTCATCTACCCACTGATCTGAATAGTATCCTAACAAGGAACAAAGGGAGGAGATGATCTAGTTTCATTTAGTCAAGAACATGGAAGAAGGACAAGGAGGATTTGTGGAGGGAAATTGAGGGGATGGGGGAAGGAAAAGATCGAATATTTGAGCTCTTTGGGGGAAGGTAATTTTCTGGTATAATTCTGTAAGAATTTCCAGGTTGAAAGGTGATGCAGAGTCGGCTCGGGGGACTTGTATCATTTGGTCGAAGGATTCGGGCATGCTGAGGAAAAGAATCTCTTCGGATGAGGAGACGATGGCTCTTTTCTCGGGGATATAGTGGGCTTGGCACTTGAGGGCAAACTCTGGAAAAGGGTGAATCTGAGGGAAGAGGTAAAGGGGTAAATTGGACTCCCAGAGTCCGATTTCGTCACTCTGGCCTAAGAAAAATTCCTTGAGCCACGACTGAAGGTCTGCGAAATCAAAATCGCACTTCGTATCTGCAATTAAGTGGTCCTTGTCGACCAGTGGGATCCTGTCAAGGTCGACAAGAGGCGGGAGAAATAGATTCTCCTCTCCTTCTTCTTATTTGGACTTTGTCACCATTACTGCAACGATACCTGCAAGAAAAAAAACGTTAGAGGGGTGGTTGTTGGTGGGGGAAACTGACAGTAAGGAAGGAGACAATGGTGTAAAATTATCTGGTGTGATGAGTGGGTGAATGGTGAAGATATGAAGAGTGAGGGTAGTTTTGTGTAAATGGGTGTCCGTTGGGCGCAGGAGACAGGTCAGCTAGTTAACGGATAGGTTGTCCAGTAATAAATGACCAACGGATCACTTTGATTGTGAGATGGCGGGTGACGGTTACTGAGGTATATGAATGGTGTTGGTCACTATAATTGCTTAATTAATTTCAAACAACCAAGTGAAACATAAATTATCAACCCAGGGAAGTCTTTTGTTTCAAAGGTAGTTGCGCACTATATATGCTCAATTCCAAAAGCACTTAGTGTTGTAGTAAAGAA
>SNQJ01S0030826.1:35770-58472 GCA_010110895.2 Picea sitchensis
AAAGGTATGGACCAAGTTACTATTATTGCATGGGGCTTTTATTGAAATTCTTTTATGCCCTCTTTTCTTTTCTTTTTCTTTTTCTTTCTTTTTCTCTTTCTTTCTTTTTCTCTTTCTTTCTTTTTCTTTCTTTCTTTTTTCTTTTTCAAATTATTTGCAGAATGAAAAATCATTTGTCAACAAAAAATACTAGAGATAGATAATATTCCAGTCACCAGTTGATCTTATAACTTATAGGGTGATAACAGTTTCAATTGCGACCTGCTCACAAAAAATTAAGACCTGATCATGTTCTGTCCCCGCAATGGAGCACGACTATCGATATCATGATCATGACGGTGTTCCTGAACAAACGGTTAAGATCTGTCCTCTCAAGTGTGCGGACTAGATCTCACCTTCCTACATCAACGACTAAGATTTACTTCGTGATCCGGGCTCTAGGAGCTTCAAATATCAAACCTTGTTACTGGTGACTAGATATCTTTCAGAATGGAATATCTGTTAACATCTATCCTCTTCAATCGACAACTCTTCCTCTTTCCTTTGTCCTCACGCGATCCTTAGTCTCAACGATCCTAGGTTGTAAAAATATCATAAGGCAGAAACCAAGTAATATTATTTTCTATTTTCTCTCTCATTAGAAGGACTTTTCTTATTTCTTTTGGATTCATCATCTTTAGCAGTTGAGGCATGGTGTTTCCATTTCCTTTGATATTTCTTCCTAAACCAACAATATTTAGAAAAATGACCCGACTTATTACAACTAAAGCATTTAATCTTAGATGTATCAATATTATTTCTTTTGAATGTGCCTTTGGTGTTTGTCTTCCTCTGATAGACTTTCTGGAAAGTTCCTTTCTTCTTTCCCTTGAATCTTGATGCTAAAGCTAAGTGCTCTTCTTTCATCGACTCGCTCCTAGCAGCTATGTTACTCTCCTCTTAGAGGCAATAATGCCATAACCTCTAAAATGTGGGTTGAATATCTCTCCCACTTACACTGGATAAGAAGGTCTCCCATGAAGAAGGAAGACTATAAAAAATGTCTTGCACTAAATCATCATCGTCCACTGTCACCCTTGTGACCAAAAGATGATCTCTGATCTGGGCTATCTTGGAACAGAAAGATGCCAATGATTCACCTTTTTCCATCTTCAAATACTTAATCTTGTGCTTGAGTGTCCTCTTCTGACTTGGAGAATTTTTCTCATACAGATTTACCAAGGTATCCATACAGTCCTTGGCAGTCATTAACCAAGTCATTGCAGACATTAAATTGTCTTTGACTGAGTCAAAGATGATTCTCTTGGCCTTTTCTTGACTCCTCCTAAGGGTCTCTCTTCCTGCATTATTTGTGGGTTCCTCCACCACTGTGGTCACATACGTCTCAAGATCATGCTCGTGCAAGATATTTTTTATTCGGAGCTTCCACACTTTGAAGTTGGTATCTCCTTCGAGCCTATCCTCGGCCCTGAATGAAATGGAGGATGCCATGACACTCACACTGGAAACTTAATAAAGCTAGTTTGGATCTGTGTGTACCTACTATTGCACTTCAACATGTTTAACACACCCTAATCTCTAATACCATATTAAATTGTGAGCTTGATTTCTTATGAGGATTAATTATTTTATTTTATTCAACAGTTTGATTCTAGCTTGATACACTTCAAAAATACCAAATCATAATTGAATAGAANAGCTTGATTTCTCATGCGGATTAATTCATTTATTGTCTTCAATACTTTGATTCCATCTTAATACACTTCAACAATACCAAATCATAATTGAATAGCAATAACTATGTAGATAAGTAAGCATGCACATCAACAACACATATACCTTGGGGAAACCATGTACAAGGAGAAAAACCTCGGCAAACGATATTCCTTTATTCCATTAATAATGTAATATCACTTACAAATATCCACCATGAATGTTCTTCTCTTAAAGATCTTGCCAAGATGACTCTGACCTAACAAAGACCTAAAATACCTTGCTGAAATACACCTCTGATGTGTTGCCTCTATTGTTGATATACAACACTGATATGTTGCTTTGGTATGCTACCTCTTTATCACTAATATGCTCCTCTATTTTTTCTCCCTTAACCTGCATATCAAAATTGTATTGAAGAGAGGGGTCGACCTCTGCTTATATAGGTTGAAGAGGAGAAGAGGAGAGACTTAAAATAGTAACTTGTTTGCATTTTTAAATTATAACTCAGCTTCATACTTTAGTTCTAACTTAGATATAGACTTGAGATTGGTATAATTTATTTCAAAAAATAGAACTAGACTTTGAGATTGGTATGCTTTAGTTCGAAAATAGAACTAGACTTGAGACTTCAGTTATAACTCAACATTACACTTTAGTTCTAGAATAGAACTAGACATAAGACTTCAGTTCCAACTCAACATTACACTTTAGTTATAAAATAGAACTAGACTTAAGACTTCAGATGCAACTCAACATTACACTTTAGTTCTAAAATACAACTAGACTTAAGACTTCAGTTACAACTCAACATTACACTTTAGTTCTAAAATAGAACTAGACTTAAGACTTCAGTTACAACTCAACATTACACTTTTGTTCTAAAATAAAACTAGACTTAAGACTTCAGTTACAACTTGACTCTTTACAAGGAAATTCAAAATTCTCTTCATGGTGGATAATGTTACATGTGCCAACGCACTAGATCAATACATTTATATCATTTGGAGTATTAGGAATATCATTTGTTTCTAGCTCATAGGAATTTTATATTCAACCTAACTTTTTCTAGATGCCTTGAATTTTTCTCATGGCTCAAAAGGTTTGACTAGGCTCACAGAGGTTGTACGTTCCCCCTGACTTTTGCACTAGTCTGTCTATGCTCACAGAGGTTGTATGTTCCCCCTGGCTTTTGCACTATACTGTCTATTCTCACAGAAGTTGTACGTTCCCCCGACTTTTGCATTAGAATCACATAGAATCTTGTTTGTCTTGAGTTTTGGTTTGACTCACAGAGTTTTTACGTTCCCCCTAGCTTTTTTCAATACCTCACAAGGCTGGTTGATTATCCAAATCTCCCTGGCTAGACACAGGGTGGCCCATATGGCCTCTCATTGGAGAATGAATTTTTATTCTACCAAATTTAATAGGTTTTAAGGGTGACAAAATCATGAAACAACTTCCAAGTTCCTTCCTTTTAAATGACCATCACAATAGGAGAAGAGTAGGGGATAGTACTAGGACAGATGGTACTAGTATCTAATATCTCTTGCATGGTCTTATCAATGTCATTCTTTGGGAAGAAACATGATGATATGGCCACCCATTGGGTGGTATACTACTTACAAGTAGTGGGACACTATGATTATGCTCTTCAATTGAGGGTGGTAATCCTTAGGGATTATCAAATACTTGTTATTGTTTATCCAATACTAATTGCAAATCTATATGAACTAGATGAGAAACATCCTCAAAGGATTTAATAACATGGAATTATGAAATAATTCTATAATTACTGTTGTGTTGGTTTTGTCACTTGGGTGAGCAAAACAACAACACTTGCATATTTTCATAATCTTGCTAAATAAGACAGAAGTTTGAGAGTGGGTTAGACAAACCAAAAACACAGGAAAACAAAGAAATACAACTAAAAACAAATAAGAAGTAAATGTTAGAAATATTGAGAGACTTAGAACCATGAAAATCAAACAATGACCAACATATTTATACTAATGGATCAATATATTAGTAGGAAAAACATCGTAGAGAAAGGTAGGGAATTATTGCAATGGTGCTTGAAGACTTCAAAGAGAAAAGAGGATTCTCAAAGAAGAATTCTTGCAACATAACAATACCTTAAAGATCTTTGTTTCTTAGCACACCTGTTGTTCCTGAGTTTATACTTTAAGGATTTAAAGTACACTGTCAAGGAATTCGAAAATAAAGAGGGTTTAGGTATAAGAAAAGGAAAACAGTTCTTTAGATAAAAGAAGTTATGGTTGGTTTCTAAGTTGTCTTTGTCGAGCATCCAATCACTCCTATGTGCTTATGTCCTGTTCAATGGATGCCCATGAACGTTCAAGTTCAACCTGGGTGGTGGTTGTCTCGAGGATAGTATTAAAAAAGGTTAACGCGATGCTAGTCGTATCTATGAGTCCGGGTTCTATGTTAGGTTGTCTTGTGACCGGAACAATCACGAGGAAAAGAAATCTTAAACATATGTTATTTTTTTTTTTTAAGTTTGATGTTTCTATTTTAGATCATATGAGAGAAGTTCCCAAATTTGAATTAATAATATAACTATTTTAGAGTCTATTTCTCGTTCTTGAGTTAAATTGAAAATAATAAATGAGATGAAATAAAACATAAAGAAATTTAAACAATGTGAGGCATCAATCATGGAGGAATCTCACTTTGTTACAGAAGAAGAAAGTAGATGAGAAAACTTTAATGAAGCATAAAAATATAGTGATCTGAATAATCCACAGGTCTTGTGCCTGCTAATAGCAACCACAGAGGAAAATATGAAAATGATTAGACAACCAATTAAAGCATAACCAGAATATATGTTGTACTAAATCGTAGTTTAAACATTCATCAAAGGTATATAAGAAATGATGTTGAACATGAAATTACAAAGTACATAACTCAGGGTTGACAAAATATGGAATCTTTGTTTTTCATTGTCATTAATCCTTATAAAAGAGAAGTCTCTCTGCTACAATTGGCCAGAAAAAGCCCTCTTTTAGTCTTTGAAATTATATTTATACAAAATCAACAACCCTAAACGGTTGGTATTTTCCTAACTCCTAGGTGCTAACGGTTACAGAATACAAACTTGAACCATTTTTCTTGATTACATTTTACCTCTCTCTAAATTCGACAAAATGAGCATGCATATGTTGCTTCCTTATCTCTTTGAAGTATCTCCTTCATTTGGTCTGAGACACTCAATGCACCTACCAAGAAAATGTACTAAGCTTATGGAAGGCTGTGTCATATCCTTTGCTTCAAACAAATACAGTTTCCTCTGAATTTTCGACAACTTTTCTTCAAGCCTGTTATCTTCAGATTTTACTGATTGCATTTGTAAATTCGGTTTCACCAGCCATGTATCCATTAGGGTGACATCAACTTGTTTTAATTGCAAAATTTCAATTTGATTTTCATTCAAACTCTCTTTTAGGTCTTGTTGATATCTTGTAACATTGATCTATCGTATTAGTCCAGGGCAATCACCCTTTCCAATGTCTAGCAATTTTTATCTAATAAGCCGAAAGTCTGTTCACATTCTTCCTTTATCTCTTTGGCCATTTTATTACATTAAGATATATTAGCCTACCATACCTTCAACATGATATCACCCTTGATCTGTTCAGTGACATTTAATTTAGGTGCTACTGGTACCTCTTCTTTAGCCGAAAATATGACTGCCTTTTGGAAAGTTATCCGGGCTATTGTAGCCTCTTTTTCTTTGAAAATAATGTTCTCCAATAATTGAATTACATCCCGAAAATGGTATTGAATGATCTCTGATTTAGAAAACATTCTTTGTTGTTTTGCCTCTAGATTCTGATGTACTTCCAGTGCTTGGGCTTGAAACACTGTTAAATTTATCACTTGGATTTCAGTATAACTCAATTTATCTCGCAACTACTTTACTAATTCCTCTTGTTGAATGACCTATCCTTGAATGGATTTCATATTCTTATACATCTCATATAAACTAGACTTGAGCAGTTGAATCTCTTATTTGTAGAAAAATCTGGCTTGTTCCAGTCTTTTATTTATTTTATCTCTAACATTGTTCTCTGTATTCCTTATTTGAATTTGCAACTGGTCTATCATTTGATTTTTCTGCTATAGCCTTGATTTCATGTTATCAACTGAGAATATGTTTGTCGTAGCAAAGCCCCCAAAGAGCGTGCTACTTCTGTGGCAAAGTCTTCCTCTTCTAGATTTTGTCCATCCACAAGTATCCTGTGCTTTTTTACCATTGTACCTTCTTTCAAGTGCATTTCTTGTTTCACTACTGCCTTCGTTTTCTTACTAAAAAAGAATTCAGAGGGAGGTATTTCTACAATAGAGATTGAGTCAAGAAAACTTACATATATAGCTCTGAGATGGAGAGTCCCAAAACTTGACTGTAAAGGAGTCAAGGCTGTAATCAGATTGCCTAACTCTGTGAATTGTGTTCCTTTTGTTGTTTTGGGAGTATCGATAGGAATAGTTGATGATAAAGGAGAATCATTTGATTCAACTTTAAAGGTGTCTCAGACTTAAATCCTGTTTCAGACACTGGATGTTTTGTTTGTAATTTTTCCGATCTTTGTGAAAACCCTTCAAGATTCTTTGGGTTCTCCTCTGTAGTCCCTTTATCTTGAGATTTTGATTCAAAACCTGGTGGTATTTTTTCTTTTTCTGAAGGAGGGGTTATTGATTCCCCTTATAGTATTTTTGGCAACCCACTTAGACCGTTGGATTGATCGGATGACCCTTTTTTCGATGGTGATTATGCAATTGCATTTTGTTCGCTTTTTATTTAAATAGAAACAAAATCTCATTTTAATGTAAGATTCTTTTTCGAAAAATATAAAGTTTGTTTCAACATAGGCTCCATCTAGGGATCTCGTCTCCTTGCAAGACGAGAAGAACATGTAGACATGCCTTCATTGCGTGAATGGAGTCATTATTGCAGTGTTGTGAAACACACTCTAGGGAAAAACAAACAGGACTTTAAGATTTCATCCTTGACTTCAAAAACTCTACAGAACTAAAAGAATTCCTTGATATCGAGTACTACTTGTAATAGATTTCCTTTCCTAAGAATGACCTCGGATTTGTATAAGGTAATCAAAACAACCTTAATCGTTCTACTAGGTTTTATCTGATTTTATTCACATCAAGGTAAAGTATTTCCAATGTTTCAGGTTAGGGAATCCCATAAGCTTAGAATGTAGATCCAAACGAAAAGAGGAATAGTTACAAGAGAATACTGTAATTAATGTATAACAGCCTATCAGATATGTGGACATTGCTTCATTGCCAGTGAGCCTATTCAGTACCCCGGTGAAGTTATCATATTTACCACATTGAATTTCCTTTCAACACTTCCATTGATATTTTAGCATTTAAATGATGAGATGAGGGCAATCATGTTATGAATTTCCTTTCTTCATCTCTTTGGACTAGATGGGGGCAATCATTTAAATGAATTTCCTTTCACCATCTGTCCTGTTTTTGAATTTGAAGTGGGGGCAATCAACCGGTATACAGTATACCTGGGAAAATATATGTTTAATATTTACAACAGAGGTCTGTCAACTCACTTAAATTGCTCTGGACTAATCCTCTCCTGATCTTCAAACATCTTCGACTTCAGGGAAAATCTCAAGGGGGACTCTTATTATATTTTTCAGGAACTTTCCTTGAGAGAAATTAATCAACTTAATCTTGTTAGAATGACTAAGAGAGTTAGGATTAACGTAGAAATACTTCTGGTCCAGCTAAAGTTAGAGTAACTATGCAATTTTACCTTTTCTCGTTTCGAAGGTTAGATTTTGAGATTCCAAAGTTAAGGTGAGGGATTTATTCTCTTAAGAAGATTATGGGAAGATATCAAAGATCAAGTGAAGATATGTCTTGATCAAAATCAGGGGGAAAGAAAGGGGTTTCAACTATTCTATTGTAGATACAATTGCTCTTAACAAGTTTCTTACTCAGCTCTTGAAACTTTGCCTTAAATTATTTTTAAGGCTTATTTTTCGTATATATATCTATATCTATATATATATATCTATATATATATATATAGCGAAATAGAGTGTCATTCTATTACCTTTTTCATGAGACATTCAATGTGAGTATCCATGGACGTCACCTTTTTGATGTTTCTAGTCTTTTGTCTTGTTAGCAAGTCAACTAAAATAAGATAATCATGATAGCTATCAGGAACTCTAGTAGATTGGAAACCTTATTATTGCAATTTTTACCTATTTTGTATATAATTTTTTTTTAAATCGACCTTTTATATTTACAGTAAGAAATAAAGACTTACCGAAAGAAAGATAATTATAAATAAAACATGAAAACAAACCTATATGTACAATGAGAGTTCAGAAACATTTTATTGCATGAAATGCTTAAGGTACCGCCCGTTGACAGGGGCAGTAAGAATATTTTCGTAGAGGTTTTCTAATAAAAACACATTATTTCCCTCAGAGGCTGTAATTTTGAATGAGCCACACTAGATCTGATAAAACTCACCATGTTTACCACCATCTTCTTTCCTGGCTTCCCATTTTAGGACCAAATCACCAAGGAGGAATTCTTTGTCTTTAGCCTTTCGGTCGAATAAGGCTTTCATGTTATCTTGATACTTGTGTAGTTTTTCATCTGCTTCGGCCCTATTTTGTTGAACTTCAATCAGTTAGTTTATCCTCCTAGTAATGCCATTTGGCTCTTCATTTGAGTCCTACCAGAGTTTCATTACCAACAGTGCTAGATTTATTAGTAGAATGACGTCAGCACCATATACCATCTGAAATGAAGAGATTCTAATTGATCGTTTTGTACCTATCCTGTTAGCCCACAAAGCATACTTTAAATGCACATGCCATGCCTTCTTATTTTCGGTCAGTATTTTCTTAATTATAGTGATCAAGATTTTGTTAGAGGACTCGGCTAACCCATTTCCCTGTGGATAATAGGCCATGGAGTGTCCTAGATCAATATTATATTTTTGGCAAAATCCTATCATGGCCATGGACTTGAAGGCCTGAGCATTATCAATCACTATTTTTCGAGGACAGCCAAATCTTGATAGAATATTATACTCCAAAAAACTAATCACTACTGAGTCAGTTGCATTTCGAGTAGGAATAGCTTCCACCCATTTGGTGAAATAATCTTTAGTGGTTAGAATCCATTTGTGTTGAGTGCTTGAGTGTGGATTAATTTCTCCAATAAAATCAAGACCCCATTGCTGAAATGGATCTTCGGTTTTAACTGGCACTAAAGGTAATGTTGGGACTTTCTGCTTGCGTGTAAACAACTAAAAAGGATTACAAGTTCAGACTTTAGTGTTTACATCAATGAATAATTTGGTCCAGTAATACCTGACTCTTAGGATTTTATAATCCATTGCTCACCAAGCATGGTTTCCTCCACACACTTTGTTGTGGAATTCATCTATAACCTTTTTTGTTTCAATTTCTACTAAGCATATCAGTAGGAAACCCAGGGGGTCTTTCCAATACAATTTACCATCTATAATACAATATTTTACAACATGTAACTTCAATGTCCTAGCTTTAGATGGGGTTAATTCACTGGGACACTGAAGGGTCAGTAAATAAGAAACAATATCGTGGTACCAAACTGAAGAAGAGAATTGTTTCAGAATTTTAGTTGTGGGTATAATGACAATGAGTTCATCTATCTCTAAAAATCCTTCGTTCTCCTGCAGATGATTTATTCCAAGTGCTTTCAAATTTGATTCAGCCAATAATTTAGTCAAACCCTGACATTTAATAATTTTAGTTGGTTCCAAATTTTGGCTAACCATCTGCCCCTCCTTCCATCACTGTCGGGTTGAACCAGTATATCCTTAACAGAAATGGTAGGCACATAAGCAATGATATTTGAATGCAGTACGTAAGTTCTGAAATCTTTGAGAGCTTTCACCATTGCATAGGCTTGTTTTTCCAATATTTCATATTTTAGCTCATCATCTCTGAGACTTTTACTAAATAATGTAATGGGATATTCAAAACCCTCATCGTTTTTCTGTAATAGTACGGCTGCAATTGTATGCTCAGAAGCGAAGGAAAAAATAAAAAACTCTTTCAAATAATCAGGACTCGCTAGTACTAGTGCTTCACTTGTAACCCTTTTGATGTGTTGAAATGATGCTTTGGCTTCAGTAGTCCACTTAAACTCGTTGTCCTTCTTGAGAATATATGTAATCATTTTAACGATTTCAACAAATTTTGGGATAAATCTCCTCAAGAAATTTATTTTTCCTAAAAATGACTAAATTTCTTTTACATTTCTAGGAATATTTATAGTATCTATTGCTTCGATCCTTTTCAGGTTGATGATTACATCCTTAGACACTATATGGCCCAAGAGTTTACCTTCTTGCATTGCGAAATGAGATTTCTTGGGATTCAATGACAAACCAAATTTGCAATATTTTTTGAAAGTTTGCTTGAGGTGTACTAGATGTTCTGCATCAGATTTAGAAAAATAGTTAGATCATCAAGGTAAATAACAACAAACTTATCTCTTTCACCAACAAAGGTGATATCCATAGCTCGTTGGAATGTTCCTCCTGCATTCATTAAACTGAAAGGCATTTTTTCATACATAAAGGTACCCCAAGGGGTAGTGAACGTAATTTTTTCTTTGTCACCTTGATGTACTGCAATTTGATTGTAGCCTGAAAAACCATCAATCATAGACATTCTATTATCTCCAACTACTTTCTCTAAAACGTGATCCATCTTAGGCAATGGATAATTGTCTTTAAGTGATGATCGATTCAAATTTATAAAATCTACACAATTTGATTTCACCATTTTTCTTCCTTACTGGGACTAAATTAGCTACCCACTCAGAGTATCTTAGTGGGAAAATAATCTTGGCATCCAGAATTTTCTTGACTTATTTCTCTATCACAGGCAGTAATATAGGGTTAATCTGTCTGAGTTTCTTCCTAAAAGGTTTAACACCTTGTTTTAGAGGGATTTTATGTTCCATTATAGTAGTGTCATAGGTTCTCAATTCGTCATAGGACCAAGAAAAAAAATATGTATATTGTCTAAGCAACTCGACATACTTATTTTTCATTTTAGGGGGGAAGGTACTTAGACAATTTTACCAACCTAGGATTTTCTTTGGTACCTATATCACAATCTTCAACCTCTTATGGGTAAGGCTGTAAAGTGGACTTCAAAGGGATGTCATCATGATTAAATAACCTTTCTAATGGAATCAAGCCCTTGGGGATCTGATTATTTTTCAAAATAAGCATATGGTGATTAGCAATCTTATCTTGAAACTCTTGGGTATCTTCTCCTTCCTGCATGATACAAACGCGATCATTCTGGTTTTCTTGGTCGACATGTGTTTCGGAAAACTCATCCACCATTTCTAAAAATTTCCTGAGTTGTTCATCATCCTCAAAAACCTGCCAATGTTGTATGCTATTCGGTATCGATGGACTATGTCTCATCTCTATATGATATTTAATTTTTAAAACCATTGGAGGTGCGAAGTTCAAGGCTCCTTTAGCCAACGAATCTGCTCGTTGATTTTCAGTCCTAGGGATGTAATGAACATTAACTGATGAAAATAAGTTCTCAATAAGACACCAAGCATAGTTCCTATAAGCTCGTAACCTTGGGTTATTAGCCTGGTATTGACGATTGATTTGTTTTATGATCAGTTCAACATCACCATAGACTTCTTCGTTTTTAATTTTTAATTTTTTGGAAGCTTCTAATCCTAATATTAGAGCCTCATATTCAAAAACATTGTTAGTATAATCAATGTCCCATTGTAGTCTATAAGAAAAAGGTATAATGAACTCATCATCGAGTGCCACGAAAATCACTTTGGCTCCTGCTCCTTCACAAGATGAAGCGCCATCAAAAAACATTTTCCAAACTCTTTTACTATATACATCTTTATTTATTTTTTCTTCTTTTTCTTTTTTTGTTTTATTTTATGTACAACTTTATTCTATACATACATCAATATCATCATCAATAGATAGAATACAATTCCCTAGATCTTGATCAACAATATAAACAGGGTAGTTATTTGGGTTCAGTGGGTCACTTACTGTAAATGCCAACCTGGTTTCTCCGTACAAGCGCATGAATTGTCCTCAAAACATCGGGATCATAACGTACGTCATGTCGAGTTGGAAGGATCCTCCAAGTTTGGCACCCTAAGAACTGGATAACAGCATGCCATACTTTGGGCATATATCAGCAACAACCACATCCACTATAACGCTTTTCACAGGTATCTGTGAAATATTAACTACTAAATCTTTTATCATACCTATACATTTAACTTTTCTTGAATCAAATGAATACAGATCTCCATAAGGTCGAGTGATTTTGAGACCAAGTCTATCCATAATTGCTTTAGGCATTACATTGTGAGAGGCTCTAGAATCCAACATGCAATTATGGAGTAGGTGTTCGTCCACAATTAGTGTGATATAGAAAGGGACAATGGTATCTCTAGCACCTTCAAAATGTGGACCGAAAATTATATTAGGCTTGTCATCTTCTAGATTTATCACACCAGCCTGAGTTTCATTGTCTGAAAAAATAATTATTTTGGCAATTTGCTTTCTGTATATTGGATTTTTTACCAGTTTGACAAGAGGTATAGGGATTTTGATTTTATTAATTTCATTTTCTAGACTGAAAGTTCCTGTTGTTTTATCAAATTCTATGGTTTGGGCTTCTATCCCTTTCTTTTCAGTTTTATTTTTTTGTGAGGTTTTTTCTTCAGCCACATGATCCTCCATTTGCCTTGTGTTGATGATTGATGCTTCTGTTGGCTTTGCCTTGGTAGGCTGTGTGTTAGTGGTCTTGGTTTTAACCGCCTGCTTTTCAACATCTTTTGGAACTGCCTTGGCTGTTTCCCCCCTTGGCAGGATTTTATTCACTGGGGTGATTGTGACGTTCATGTTTCTAGGCCTTAGATTGTAATTCTGGTGGAGTTCGACCATTATGTCATCAATGATTCCTTGATAGGTTGAATCTTTTGTAATCTTGTCGTTCTTGTAATTCTCCGCTCTATATTCTGTGTTTAAGGATTTTTCGTAATCTTGTCTTGTCAAATAAGGTTGTTGACAGTCATCGCCAAAATTACCTATGTCTTCTTCTAATTCCTCGAAATCTTGCATGTCTTCCCCTCCTATAAAATTTTTAGTTTTAAAGGGGGCTTGAATATTTTGGTCCTCATTCTTAATTTGTCTTTGTTGTGTTTGAGGGTTAGGATTCCTTCTGAAATCCTTTCTAGGGAAATGATCATTTTTTTATTGATCCAATTCCATTCTTGAGATCTTATTCAACAATTATTTAATTATTCTCTCCATATCATCCATCTTGTCTTCTAAAGACCTCCTGGATCCAGAGGGTCCTCCTTGTTTCCTATACCTTCTGGTTTCTTTATTTCTTGTTTCAATTTTTTTTTTAACTTACCTGATGCCATCATATTTGACTCTATTTCTAAAGCATCATCCTGCATTTTACGAAGATTTACAGATATCCTTTCTCTCAACAACAGAACAAAATCAGGATCAAAATCCCCAACAAAAGTTACTTTCACTGTAGGTTGGGAAGGTTTAACCTCAGCTGGAATTTTATTATACAATTTATTAAACCTTTGGGTAAACTTGAGATCTAATTCTGAATTTTTCTTTCTTAGAGCCCCAAACTTGGTTAGATAGTAGAGATGATCTTTCCTTTCTCCCCATTGTCTAATAAAATAATTTTCCAACTCATCGTAAGACCTTATTGATCCTGCTACTAGACCTAGGAACCAGGTTGTCACGTGTCCTTCAAAAGTTTGAACTAGGAGTCTCGAACAAACAGCCTCATGTTCGAGACTAAGGATCTCAGCAAATTGATCAAATAAATTGATGTGTTTTGTTGCGGTTAAATCACCTTCTCCTGTGAATTTCGACATATTTTTCATGTAACTTTTAGGTAGGTCATGGAGAGGAACTGGGAGGACCAAAGGAGCATACCTAGTAGCTAATTTGGAAAATATTTGAGGGAGTTGTACTTGAATGCCTGCTCTTCCTCCTCCACCACCACTTATGGCACCACCCTCGGCCCCACCTCCTCTGGCCGTAGCCATTAATAATTTAGAGGGTGAAACTTGGACTTTCTAAAGAGGAATTTCAAAGAGGTGTGGTAACCCTTCGGTTGGGGCTGAATAGGGAAAGATGGTTTCAGGAAACTAGTTGTCAAGGGATAGGAAGCTTGAAAAAGAGGGACGTGGAAATTATGGACTGGTTTCTTCAGACTCACAAGGTGAATATACAGGAGAATCAATAGGAGTCGAGTCAAGGTATACAGTATATTCGTCGGAGTTCTAAAAGATGGGAAACTGAACTTCGGGAAGTGAAGAAATGTGAATCAAGGCAGGGAGTGAGATATATATTTTACCTTTATTGGTGAAAGGAACAGTTGAAAAAGTATCAGTTTTAAATTCGGGTAAGACCAATCCAGGCTCTAGGGTTTCAATTCGATTGGTGGATAGTTCTCTGCAAAGGAGTGGGGTATTTGGCATATAAAGTAGATCCTTAATGTTCGACTGTGTGAATTTAGGTTGATAAATCTTATTTCTTGATGAAGTAGTCTATTTAAGGTATCTTCTTGATTTCAAAATTTTTTCTAGATCAGATACAGGCGAAGTCTATTTTTCATCTGGATTCTTCCTGGTATTCTTTCAGTTAAAAGCTAGTTTATTAATCATGGAGTCGCCACGTGAAAGATTAAAGTAGCCTTATAAAGTTTTCAATCTTTGTTCACTATCAAAGAAATAAAATATCAATGTCATTCTTCCCAGCGAAAATATTTTTGTTTCTTCATTCCCCGACAACAATGCCAAAAAGATGTTGTTGCTGACTTTATATTTTAAGGATTTAAAGTATATTGTCAAGGCATCCGAAAATAAAGAGGGTTTAGGTATAAGAAAAGGAAAACAGTTCTTTAGATAAAATAAGCTATGGTTGGTTTCTGAGTTGTCTTTGTCTAGCTTCCAATCACTCCTGGGTGCTTATGTCCTATTCAATGGATGCCCATGAATGTTCAAGTTCAACCTGGGTGGTGGTTGCCTCAAGGATTGTATTAAAAAGGGTTAATGAAATTCTAGTCTGATCTGTGATTCTGGGTTCTATGGTAGGTTGTCTTGTGACAGGATCAGTCATGAAGAAAATAAATCTTAAAGATCTATTATTTTCTTTTTTAAAGTTTGTTGTTTCTATTTTAGATCATATGAGAGAAGTTCCCAAATTTGAATTAATAATATAACTATTTTAGAGGTTGTTTCTCGTTCTTGAGTTAAATTGAAAATAATAAATGAGATGAAAGAAAACATAAATATATTTAAACAACGTGAGGCATCAATCATGGAGGAATATCACTTTGTTACAGAAGAAGAAAGTAGATGAGAAAACTTTAATGAAGCATAAAAATATAGTGATCTGAATAATCCACAGGTCTTGTGTCTGCTAATAGAAAACACAGGGTAATATTTGCAAGTGATTAGACAACCAAATAAAGAATAAGCACCATAGATGTTGTACTAAATTGTAGTTTAAACATTCATCAAAGGTATATAAGAAATGATGTTGAACATGAAATTATAGAGGAGTACATAACTCAGGGTTGACAGAATATGGAATCCCCATTTTGCATTGTCATTAATCCTTATAAAAGAGAAGTCTCTTTGCTACAATCGGCTAGAAAAAGCCCTCTTTTAGTCTTTGAAATTATATTTATACAAAAATCATCAACCCTAAATGGTTGGTATTTTCCTAACTCCTAGGTGATAACGGTTACAGAATACAAACTTGAACCATTTCTCTTGATTACCTTTTACCTCTTTGTCACTCCGACAAAATGAACATGCATATGTTGCTTCGTTATCTCTTTGAAGTATCTCCTTAATTTGGTCCGAGACACTCAACGCACCTGAAAATAAAATGTACTAAGCTTCTGGAAGGCTGTGTCATATCCTTTGCTTCAAACAAATATAGGTTCCTCTGAATTTTCGACAACGTTTCTTCAAATCTCTTATCTTCAGATTTTACTGATTGCAATTGTAAATTCGGTTTCACCAGCCATGTATCCATTAGGGTGACATCAACCTATTTCAATTGTGAAATTTCAATTTGAGTTTCATTCAAACTCTCTTTTAGGTCCATTTCATGTCTTGTAACATTGATATGTCCTAGTAGTCCACGACAATCGCCCTTTCCAATGTCTAGCAATTTTTTTATCTAATAAGTCGAAAGTCTCTTCACATTATTACTTTATCTCTTTGGTCATTTTCTTACTATCATATATATTAGCCTCCCATACCTTCAACATGATATCACCCTTGATCTTTTCAATGACAGTTAATTTAGGAGCTACTAGTACCTCTTATTTAGCCGAAAATATGAATGCCTTTTGGAAAGTGATCTAGGCTGTTGTAGCCTCTTTTTCTTTGAAAACAATTTTCTCCAATGATTGAATTATTTCCTAAAAATAGTTTTGAATGATATCTACTTTAGAAAATAGGATTTTTTGTTTTGCCTCTATCTTCTGGTGTACTTCCAATGCTTGGGATTGAAATACTATTAAATTTATCACCTGTATTTTAGTAGAAATCAATTTATCTTGCAACTTATTTACTAATTCCTCTTGTTGAATGACCTGCCCTTGACTGGATTGTATATTCTTATACATATCTTCTAAACTAGAATTGAGCAGTTGAATCTCTTGTTTGTCGAAAACTCTGGCCTGTTCCAGTCTTTTATTTATTTTATCTCGAATATTTTTCTCTATATTATTTATTTGACTTTGCAATTGGGTTATCATTTGATTTTTCTGCTGCAACCTTGATTTCATATTATCGACTGAGAATAAGTTGGTCATAGAAAAATCCCCCAAAGAGCCTGATACTTCTGTGGAAAAGTATTCCTCTTCTATATTTTGTACATCCACAAGTATCCTGTGTTTTTTTACCATTGTACCTTCTTTCAAGTGCATTTATTGTTTCACTATCGCCTTCCTTTTCTTATTAAAAAAGAAGTCAAAAGAAGGTATTTCTTCAATAGAGATTGGGTCAATATCACTTACATATATAGCTTCGATATGGAGAGTCCCAAAACTTGACTATAAAGGATTCAAGGCTATAATCAGACTACCTATCTCTGTGAATTGTGTTCCTTTTGTTGTTTTGGGAGTATCGGCGGTAATAGTTGATGATAAAGTAGGAATCATTTGATTCAACTTTAAACGTGTCTCGGACTTAAATCTTGTTTCATACACTGGATGTTCTGTTCATAAAGTTTCTAATCTTTGCGAAGACCCTTCAGGATTCTTTGGGTTCTCCTTTGTAGTCCATTTATCTTGATATTTTGATTCGAAACCCGGTGGTATTTTATCTTGTTCTGAAGGAGGGGTTATTGCTTCCCCTTGTATTATTTTTGGCAACCCACTTCGTCTGTGCTTCTGGAAAGAAAGAAAGACGATCTGTAGGTCAGGGGGTAATGCCTGGACTCTTTCTAATATCTCCTCATATTCTTTGTCTCCTTTTAATATGTCATCACAAGGGGAGTTTTCATGCTCATACGTTTTCATGTTGCAATGAGCTAGATGATTTCCCACAATTTGGTATGGGTCATGATCTCTGAGTTGAAGATATACTAGCTTAATGTCTTCTAATGTTACAACTTCCACTTTGGAATGGCCAAGATTAAGCAATGAAAACCTCCCAATCTGTATAGGAAAAACTAGCCAAAATTTATTATGAACTGCTTTTAACTCTGTACCAATGCCTCATGTTATTATCTGGTATTCCACTTCTCTACACACCAGTCTGTCAGGGATAAATTTAGGGAGAGAATGGGGGGGAATTGAATCATCTAAATACTCGGACATAAGAGAAATTCTCTTCAATAAAGCAATCTACAATTGTTTTGAGGTTTCCCATGATTTGATCTGAAATCCGAGGGGGGTGAGTATCCATACAATATTTGGTGCACAAGTATCACTACATAGTGACATGTTTCGTAAAATAAATATTTTGATTTCTCTTCCCATAGTTGAGAGTGATAGAAATGGATGGGTTCTGCAGAGGTTGAATTCCAATTCCAATTCATCAAAGGAAAAGGGGTCATATAATAGATATCATCCATAATATATGAAAACATATAAAAAGACACGGGTTGTACTTTTAACTTTGTCATTTGGTACTTTGTAGTCTCCTTGGTTAGGTTATCTGATCAAATCTTACCCCAGTTGAAAGTGTAACCCTCAGCTACCTGGTGTATAATTGGCACCCATTCCATGGGGAAATGGGTAGGGGTTTTCCTCCCAAATATTCTACATAACATAATTGCTATATAAGCCATGTATTCATTTAACGATGTTGTGGTATAAATTCCATGGGTATCATATCTAAATTTTTTTGGAATTCCCCACCATCCTTTGATTATATCTGGATATGTTTGGTCAAATTTTGTACACACCTTTCTTTGAAATTCTTCCACGAATTCGACATTATAAATATATTTAGAAATAGGGGATAGCTTATACATTACTTGAATATGTTCTGGTCTGAACGAGCCAGGAACGACCTTTTGATGGTTCGTGATACTCCTGGTCTGCACATCGGTGTTCATCAGAGCCTAGTTTATCATGTCATTGTATGGTATGAGCTTCGACTGTGTAGCTATTTTATGGAGCTCCGCCTCTGCTATATCTCTGAGTTTATTTTCAGTCATTTCGTTTCCAAAATCATATGGGCAATTCCTAACCTCATGCTTTAAGATTTCAAAAATTTGCATCCAAGATCGAACCGAATCTACAACATGTGGTGTGGTATCAGATATAACATCCGAATTCAGATTTGAGATTTCACTGACGTCATCACTCTTTTTTTGCGTTTTCCTGGGTGCCATGATACCTGTGATAAGAAGCAAGTAGCTATTACAAAAAGGAAGGTGTAAGCTTTCTCAGATACAAATTGATAATTTACTAAAAGTGAGAAAGAAATTTGAATTAGAAACCTTTATTCGCCTTTAGCCTACCTTAATTAGACTATTCTTTCTACGATCGATAAATTCATTTTCCTTAATGAAGAGAGTACGTATGGAGATACACGTCTTATACTATAAGATATTTCATTAATCTATAATATGTGCTGCCAAATATCGGCAATTCGAAACCGAGAGTTCGAATGAAATGTCTTTGCAAACTCCTGAAAAGAGAAAATGCGAAAGACTAATATATCATTAAGCTTTATTTAGATGTTAAGTTAATCACACTTAAACACTTAATACTTTCGAGACTCCGAGCTTCAGGTTTTTTTTTGGATAAGATGAGTGATATTTCTCCAATTTCAAAAACATGACAGATTAATCAATATATTAAGTCTGTTTTAAACCTTCAACTGTTAGAAGGGATTTAGGGACTTACGGATCATGATTTTGAGTTGTCGCTTGAGTTGAGATTCCCGAAAAGTAAAAATGTGAAAATATTAAATTATCGTTAAAACGTTTTTAATTATTCTTATTAACTTGGTTTAACTTTATTTAAAAATATTCCTTGTGACTTCGATATCGGGACTTTGGGGTTGTCGTTAAATATCAAACTACATAGATCACAGAACCTCGAAACCCAAAAATTATGGAGCTTTTAACATTTGACTTTCCTTTAAAAACAAGGGTGGCTCCATAATCTGTTCTGACATTTAGACTGTTGGATTGATTGGATGACCCTTTTTTCGACGATGATTATCCAATTGCATTTTGTTCACTTTTTATTTAAATAAAAATGAAATTTCATTTTAATGTAAGATTCTTTTTTGGAAAATATAAAGTTTGTTTCAACAACACCCATGGCTCCTGTTTATAGCATTCAATCATGGAAAAAGTAATTGGTTCATAGTGTGAACAAGGTGTTGGCAAATGTTTAACAGGCAACATATGCTTGTCATTGATGGGAAGTACAACAACGAAGATGGAATGAGTACATGAAGAATGTAACAGATGGGCACCAGAAGTATTTTGGGAAGACGCTGCAGAGAAATCTCGATAAGATCATAAGAGATAGTGCAGAGGATCGTTGGAATTATTTACAGGCAGTATGTGCTTGTCATTGATGGCAAGATCAGAGTATGCAATGAAGGAAAAACAAGGACAAAGTAATCTTAGGAGGAATTAGCATAGAGTCGAACACAGTGCGTAGGTGTGCACTAGGGTTTGAGGTTAACTCACTGCCAAAGCTCAAGAGAGATAGCGTACTCAGGATATTACGTGGATCAAAGGTTGAGGCAATTGACACTTAGAAATTCTCCCAAGTAAGGAGGATGCGTAAGATTTGGGGGAGAAGTGTAAGTGATCGTTGGATCCCATCGTGAATTACCGATGGTCATCAGATCTGAATGTAGACAAGAGGAGTGCGCAGATATGGAGGATAGATCTCGAGCGTTAGATCCGAGTGCAGGGTCCGAACACCGTTGGATCTAGGAGAGCCTGCACGTTATTTAAAGTGCTAGAAGAAGCGGGCTTACAAAATCTCTAAAGCAGGAGGACCGCCCATCTTTGAGTAGGACACATGGTGAAAGATCGTCATTTCACTGATTGGAAAGTCAAAGGAACGGGGTTCCCTAACCTGTTGAATTCGTGAAATGTGAAACCCCGAAGGAAACTCCATTTTGGAGTTTCAGAAATCGAGAGATGGAGAAGTCAAAGACTCTCAACATTAGGAGTCCCAAAGTGCCAAAATGCGAAATCCCGAAACAAGACACATCAACAAACCACATCAGCTAAGAACACGTGGCACAACCAAGCAATGACAAGTGTCAAGATGATTCAACATTTCAAGAACATGTAAGTCATGAATTAGAGTGACACATGGAAGTTATTCGACATGTGTCAATCCACGTGTGACGTCAGTAGGTTTACATCACTTCGGAGTTTCGGGGATCGAGAGGTGGAGATATCAAAGAATATTAACCACAGGAATCCCGAAATTGCGATATGAAAAATCGTGACTTAATCTGAGTCGTCAGATCAAGGTGTGATCTAGAACATTGATCCGACTCCATTTCGGAGTTTCACGGATCAAGACTTTGAAGTGACAAGAACACTGAACATCAAGAATGTCGAAATCACGAAATGATCTAAGCCGTTAGATCAAGTGTTGATCGAGACCGTTGATCCCACGCCATTTCGCGGTTTCAGGGATCGCGACTTGGAGAGTCGAGATGCGTCATCTCCATATTCACGAAATGTGAAATCACAAAAGCGCCTTATGCATAAGGCTGTGGTCATAGCCCTTGGTCACATCAACGAGAGATGGAGGAAAGAGATAGTGCAACCAAGCTCCTTTTCGGTGATCACGACTGGGAATGTTGAGACACATGGTCACATGCATGTCGAATTGTCGAATGCCGAAATGCCGAAATGAATACAAGATCCCATGGAATCAATCCAATGGTGCAGGTGAATTTGAACAAGATCAGAGGGCTATTGTAGAATGACACAATGTAACTGGCAGAAACCACTGATGGTTTCTGCCAGAGGACTCGAAGACACTTCGGGATGATTGACAGAGGAGGTGAAGAGTCTCTGGGAATATTCAAGAGGGATGAAGATGTTCGTGGAGGCGATTGATAGTTGGATGAGCATTGAGGCCTATAACTGGGACAGAGAAGGTGAGCTCGAATGTCACAGAGAATACAAAGAGTCTCAAATTGCCAGAGAGGCTGAGGAGTCTCAGTATAACATACAATGATGCTGAACGAGTGGGAAACAACCAGAGAAGATGAAGAGTTACCATGATGATCAGGCAAAGGACCGACAATGAGCAGAAGATGCAGAACATAGAGAGGACGTGGTGCACAAGACATTGGATAGTTGTGGAAGAGTGAAGTGGAGAAAACTCTCCGATGTGGAGGAAATTGGGGTGGTGTGAGAATGCAGAGGCATGGGGAATATTGCATGCACAAGGAGCACAGAGACTATAATAATGTGGAAAAAAGAAGAGACTAGGGTTTTCGCTGTGTCGGAGAATTTAGGTGTGTGCAAGGAGGCAGAGCACAGGAGCAGAAATGCATAGTAGAGGAATGGTGCATTGAAGGGATATGGCGTAGAGAGAATAAAAGATAGAAGAACAGAAAGTGCAAGGGCTGTGTAGAAGACACTGATGCAGACATGGTAGAGCAATGTAATAGAATGACGACAAGGCTGGTAAGCCATTGAATAACTTTATCTCACTGTAATAAGTTTTAGTAACAAATAATTTACATTTCAGGGTGGTTGGGAGGAGCTAGGGAGGACTGGTGTCCTCAGAGGTTCAAGTGGGTTCTTGAACACAGGGATTTGTAGCTTCCTTCTAGTTGGTGCTAGAGAAACTAGGGAGTTGGTGCTTACTTCTAGTTGGTGCTAGAGAAATCGGGGAGTTGATTCTTCCTTCTAGTTGGTGCTAGAGAAACTAGGGAGTTGATGCTTCCTTCTAGTTGGTGCTAGAGAAACCAGGTAGTCAGTGATTCCTTCTAGTTGGTGCTAGAGAAACCAGGGAGTTGGTGCTTTGTTCAAGTTGGTGCTAGAGAAACCAGGGAGTTGGTGCTTCCTTCTAGTGGGTGCTAGAGAAAATAGAGAGTTGGTGCTCTCAGTAGGTTCTAGCTTGCAAAACAGAGGTTGTGGCCTCACAATGAGTTGGAGCTCATATGTATGATAATGTAAATAATGTAAAGATTACTTATCATATAAATAAAAAGAGGTTTTTACCCTTTATGGGTTTCCTCGGGAAATATTTGTCTTTGTATATCTCATATGTATGAATGATGTTGAATGTTTCAATGCTTACTTCCCTGCATTATTGTGATTATCATTGAGAGGTCTATATTGAGTTTTAAATAGGCATAATTGTTTAAGCATGGTAATAACTGATTC
>SNQJ01S0030826.1:58482-69194 GCA_010110895.2 Picea sitchensis
TGGGTATGTTTTTTGATCATGTGTGTCTCTATGCTTTATGTTTTTATGTATGATGTATTTTATATGTGTTGTGACAAAAAGTATGATGTTATGTATAAAATGTTGTTTAATGTGATAAATGCCAATACAATAATAGGTTAGCCATGTGATCTGCTACTTGATTAAGTGTTCTTGGAATATGTGTAAATGTGATCGAATCAAAGTTGAGATATAGGTGTCTAACTTGCAGGTATTTGCGAAAGAGGCAAGGATCGTCAACATGATATACATTGTTGAGTTGCAGGATGACAAGCTAGGAATCTAATAGAACGCTAAGGTGATGAATGTGCTGATGACTGGCCTCAGTGAGGAGACCAATGACGATGTCATATTTGGCTTGGATTTTGGTGGTCGAGCCCAAACATATCCCACTGGAGTGAAGTAGGACATGTGAGGGAGTATAGAGGGACCAAGCAGTCGAAGCCAAATTCTAGGTGCAGCGGATGGCAGTGTTAGCATAACCGATGTGGTAGGATGATGGATAATTCATATGTCAATAACACAGGTGATATATCAGACATGAGGAGTGGTGGCGGTAAATAAGACTAAAAAATCTACAAATGTGTACAAAGAAAAACCTAAGGTAGGGGGGCTACGCTTAGGCATAAAACTTCTTTAAGTCAAACCCATTGATCGGTTCTTTGAGAGGGTAGCCTTTTGGAGAGGCCAAGATGTGGGTTCCCTTACTGAGTTAGTGTTGGATGATGTAGGTTCCATGCCATAATGACTCGAATTTCCCATGGCCAAGAGTATCATGGGTGATAACGTAGGATAACAAAAGATCACCTTCATTTAATGAACGAAGGTTGACATGGTGGTCGAAGGTGGCTTTGGACCATTTTTTAGCTGCCTCATTGTATTGTAATGAAGATCGATGATCTTCATCAAGTGACTCTAAGGTTAGAAGGAACTGCTCCATTGGAGTAGTGTCAAGTAATAAATCAATGGCAGTGCATAATGTGGGGATTTCATACTCGATAGGTAGGGTGGATTAGATCCCAACGACGAGGTGGAACGGTGTAAAACAGGTGGAAGTTTTGACTACCATACAATAGTCCCATAAAGAGGAAAATAACATATGATTCCAGTTGGTGTTATGTTTATTGACGGTACGTTGTAGTGTGGTTTTGAGGACTTTATTGACAACCTCAACTTGTTCATTGGACCGAGGGTAGTATGGGGAGGAAAAATCATGGGAGAAGCCTAATTTTTAGAAGACCTACACAAATATATCATTCTCAAAGTACTTACCATGATCAGACACTAGATGTAGTGGGAATCTGAATAGGGTAATGATGTGGTTGAAGAAAACACGTGTTGTTGTGTCAGCAGTGTTGTTAAATGTGGGCATGGCTTCAGCCCATTTGGTCAAGTCATCTACTGCCACGAAAATGTACTTGTGTCCATTACTAGATGGAGGATGGAAAGTCATGAAGTTTATGCCCCATTTATAGAATGGTTCGGCTGTGATGACTGGATGTAGAAGAGTTGGTGACGCTCATGCTTTGTTTGCATAAATATGACATTTTTTGCATCGCTTGACAGCATGGATGCATTCATGAAACAAAGTGGGCCTAAAGTAACTTGCTCGAATGATTTTCTGGGAAGTGGACATACCCAATAGGTGACCACCGCAAGAGCCACTATGGAAATTATTCAAGACTATGTCAGCTTCATTGATGGTAAGATGGAAATTTTGTGGGCCCTGCTGAGGGGAAGGTGGTGTTAGAGGACGTTGCGTGTTCATTGATTCTTTCATCCATTTGAAATTGGAAATTTGGGGGTAATTGTGAGTAAAATGTCCATACTCACCACATAGAGGGCAAGGGAAGTTATTTTTGAGGTTATTTTTCTTCCCTTGTCGTGGATGATTGTTATTGTTTCCCCCTTGGGGGTTTTGGTTGCCCCAAGTGAGATTGTTTTGTTGGGGGTTATTTCCTCCTGGTACCGAGGTGTTATTGTTTTAGTTTTTCCCTTTCTTCTTGGCATTATTCGAAAGGTGGGATAGATTTTTCGTATTCAATTGTTCAAGATTATGAATTTGTTGAATGGGAGAGGGATGAACAAAGTTAATGCTTGCGTGTGGTTTTCCTAGTGGAGGAGAAACTAGTTGTGGAGGACTAGAAAATGGAAAATATGGATTATTTTGTGGATACAATCCATATGGTGTGTAGTAAGTTGAATCACTTCCACTACTACTGAGGTTATATGTAGGAATTGAAGGTGAACTCGTACTTGGTTGAGAAACTGGATGCATCATGGGTACCGGTGGGGTCCACCCAATGGTGGAGGGGGAGAAAAAATATATGATTGTTGGTGAGNGGGGGGGGGGGGGGGGTAATAAGACATCCCTCCATATGGTTATGGATATGAATGTGCCCCTTAAGTGGGTTATGGGTGGTTGTAAGGTTTGATATGGGTCATAGAACCAATCAACCCATCTGTCATATGGGACATCCTAGGTTTGTCCTGGCCAAATGGTATGGGCTAGGGTGCATCAGGAAATAATGTGTATAAGTAACCTGACTACACATAGATTAGGTCAAACTGTTGGTCCTTGCTAATGGCTTCCTCTTCTAACTGAGAAAAAGTGGATGCTACATCCTTCACAATAACATAGATGAGTGATTTAAGAAACCAATCAAGACATTGTTCTTTGGTGGTTTTCGCTTTACACAAACTATGTCCCCGATGCCATTCATGGATGTGGTCGGTTGTATGGATAGCAGTGGTTTGTTTGAACTCAAAGAGAAGTTCCAAGCCAGTATCATGACAAATTGGTAGTTGGAAAAAGGACAAAAGATTCCTTAGCCAATGATTCAAAGGTCACATGGGACCCTGATTTTTCGTCCACATACCATTTGGCTAATGAGTCTGTGAGAGTTCTCTGAAATAACCTTAAGTGGATGGAATCATCCATGATGTTGTTGGAAGAGAACCATAAGTGGAATTTCATAACATGGTTGGCGGGATCTTCCCTCGGTTTTCCATCAAATTTTGGAATATTTGAAGGTAGTTTGGTAGGCATATTGGTCCATGTTGGGTCAAGTAAAATGGGATCATTCGTGAGTTTGGTCAAATAAGGAATGTTGAGGGATGCCAAGTATGGAATAGGGAGATTTGGTAGAGGATTAGTTCCAACCATCATATGAGTAGGTAGTGGACCTGTCCCTTGAGAGGGATTCGATGGGGTGGTACTTCTCCCTTGAGAAGAAGTTTTCCCCATGCCTCCTTGTTAAGGAGAATTAATGGATGGATGGACTTCGAAATTTGACCCAAGAAAAGTGGAACTAATTAAATCTGATCCCAAAATAATATCCCTCATGAGGGTGTTAGAGGGCTGAGTTGGTGAGTTGGAAAGACTAGTGACTCCTCCTAAAATAGGAGGGAGATTCTGCAAGAATCTAGAACGACGGGGATTCTGTGGGTCCCCTATGGTTTTTGAATAGAAAAGTGAATTTGTGCAAATGGTGACAAGACAGAAATAAATGAACAAGAGATTTTGTATATTTCCGACCTTCACAAGATAGTATAACTCACAATTGCATGTAATCAAATGAACATAATACATAAATCAACTGTAAATAAACAAGCATGTGGATAGGTGGATTTTTTCCACGTGGGGGAACAATAAAAACAAATGCTTGTCTCCTAAAATACCTATCTTCCTTCCTCTCAAATCGACATTGGGCCTTCCAATAACACTCAATAGTGGAGTCTGAAGCCACTGGAAGAGGAACTAGTGAAGGCTGAAGTAATCAATTATAATGAGGGGTAGAGGGTGCATATCCCAAAAGAACTGGGGATATTTCCCAATAGCCACACAAAATTTGATCAAGGTGCGATTGCAACCCACAATAGCCACTTGGGTGGATATCCTAAGTTTGGCCACTAAGTACCTCGGTCAAAGTGCGACATTTATATTTTTGGCCTCAGAAATGGGTCATGGGTTGGATGCCCTCACAAGAGTTGGGTGACTCAAGGAGGGATGCGCAGAACAACCATACCTCGACCTTCAACCCTTCACGAGTATCTCCCTGCCTTATGGTGTAGGAACACTTGAACTAGAGGATTTGAAATTTCCCTATTTCTCAAATTCTATTGTTTGAAAATGTCAGCACCTGATAATGGGGGGTTATTTGGATGCCTACCTCCAAGATCCTACCTAGACTAAAAAAATTCTTTTGACACCTCCTGTGGAGGAAAATTTTGTTTTCTTTTAGAAAATTTTTAGATGTGGTGGGATGAGATATTGGGGTCATGGGGTAGGTAGTGGACCTGTCCCTTGAGAGCGATCGGTGGGGTGGTACTTCTCCCTTGAGAATAAGTTTTCCCCCTGCCTCCTTGTTAAGGAGAACTAATGGATGGATGGCCTTGGGAATTTAACCCAAGCAAAGTGGAACCGAGTAAATCTGATCCCAAAACAATAGCCCTCACAAGGGTGTGAGAGGGTTGATTCGGTGAGTTGGCAAGACTAGTGACTCCTCCTAAAAGAGGAGGGAGATTCTGCAAGCGTCTAGAATAATGGGGATTATGTGGGTCCCCTATGGTTTTCGAATAGAAAAGTGAATTTGTGCAAATGGTGACAAGAGAGAAATAAATGAACAAAATATTTTGTATATTTCTAACCTTCACAAGATAGTGTAACTCACAATTGCATGTAATCAAATGAACATCATACATAAATCAATTGTAAATAAACAAGCATGTGGATAGGTGGATTTTGTCCGCGTGGGGGAACAATAAAAAAAAATGATTATGTCCTAAAATACCTATCTTCCTTCCTCTCAAATCAACGTTGGGCCTTCCAATAGCACTCAATAGCGGAGTCTGAAGCCACCAGAAGAGGAACTAGTGAAGGTTGAAGTAATCAATTATAATGAGGGGTAGAGGGTGCATATCCCAAAAGAACTGGAGATATTTCCCAATAGCCACACAAAATATGATCAAGGTGTGATTGCAGCCCACAATCGTCACTTGGGTGGATATCCTAAGTTTGTCCAATAAGTACATCGGTCAAAGTGCGACATTTAGATTTTTGGCCTCAGAAATGGATCATGGGTTGGATGCCCTCACAAGAGTTGGGTGACTCAAGGAGGGATGCCCAAAACAACTGGACCTCAACGTTCAACCCTTCACGAGTATCTCCCTGCCTTATGGTGTAGGAACATTTGAATTGGAGGATTTGAATGTTCCCTATTTCTCAAATTCTATTGTTTGAAAATGTGAGCACATGATAACCGAGGGTTATTTGGATGCCTACCTCCGAGATCCTACCTAGACTAAAAAAATTCTTTTGGCACCTCCAATGGAGGAAAATTTAGTTTGTTTTTAGAAAATTTTTAGATGTGGTGGGATGAGAGATTGGGGTCATGGAACAACCTCGTTTGAATTAATTGGTGTGGATAATTTACAAATAAGTAGTCGGATCTTTCGAAGTTCCTGTGGAGAAAACCTACTTCGAACTCCACTATTCTAATAGAAATTATGTTTGAGAGGAGTGGCTTTGTGTGCAAGAAAGTGACAAGTGTGGAAATATTTTAATAAGTTAA
Source organism: Picea sitchensis (assembly GCA_010110895.2). Lineage (NCBI taxonomy): Eukaryota > Viridiplantae > Streptophyta > Pinopsida > Pinales > Pinaceae > Picea > Picea sitchensis. The sequence continues at coordinate 64,074 of SNQJ01S0030826.1, forward strand.
GTGTGAGATTGCAACATGTGGACTTCCAGTGGTCCTTACAAATCTTCTTATCCTAGCCCACTATGTGTCTTTGGTACAACCTTACGGAATATTTAAATCCCTAAAGAAATAGCAATGTGGACATATGGGTCCTTACAAATCCTTTAAACTCCCTAAAAATGTTGTCTATACTAAAAAAATCTTTGAAACTATCCTACAATTGTGGACATGTGGGCATGTATGGGCCCGTTACTTTGATCTTTAAACTTCCCTAGATTGTGATCTAAACTAAGAAAGCATTTTTAGAAACTATCCTAAGATTGCAAACATGTGGGCATGTATGGGCCCTTACAAAGCTTTAAGATGATTTCAAAAAACTAAGAGGAACCCTAGGGGGGTTTTGTCCTCTCCTAAAGATTTTTTAAGGGAGATGAAGTTTCCTTTTAACCACCTTTCTGATTCCCGAGATCACACAAGGGTGCAGGGGAAGAGCATACTTGAGGGTTAAAATGAACTCCTAGTCCCAATTTAGGTGATTCTGTATCAAAGAAATAACTTCAACTTAAAATTTTACAAGCCAAATGAGTCTTTCTTGTGGAAACAAAGAAAAATAAGAGAATAGTGATTCTTTTTACCCCCTAAGTGCATATGTTAGCTAACCTTTCTTATGGAAAAGGATTCTAAGTGGAGTGTATTTTCCTTACAAAGAGTAGGAACAAAAATATGAAGGATAGGGACCCTCAAACCATTCAGAAAAACCCTTGCAATTTTGAAAAATTGGACTTATGCACAGGTTACAGTTCTAATAGCCGCACAGAGGGCATGCAATGCATAGAATGAGCAGAGTAATGAATATTTTTTTCTCACATAGTGCACAAAATGCATGTCTATGGGAAGGAAAAGCCACACACTTTCTGTCATGCATCGGGGGAGAAATTTCCAAGTGAAATACTCCTTCCTCGGCTCTGAATTTTGACTTTGGCAGGTTGGGCTAGGCCGATTTTGGTACCTGCAAATCAAAACAATCAAAATAAGTTCTCTTAAGGCTCAAATAGGGAGGAAATTGATACCGATACCTAGTATGGTCATCAATCTGTTGTGTTGGTTTTGTCACCTGGGTGAGCAAAACAACAAAACTTACATTTTTAGATTAGCCTACTAAACAAGGCATAAGTTTGTGAGTGGGTTAGAAAAACCAAACACACATGAAAACAAATAAATACAACAAAAAAAAACTAAGAAATAAATGTTAGAAATCTTGAGAAACTTAGAACCATGAAAATCAAACAATGACCAACATATTGCTACTAATGGATCAATAGATTAGTAGGCAAAACACTGTAGAGAAAGGAAGGGACTTATGAGTCCCCTCTTCCTCCTTGAGAGGGCTCTTGAGTTCCCTAATTGAGAGATCTTCTCTTCATACAATGGAAGAAATGACAAATGTTGAATAAAAACAATGCATGTTCCCTCAAGGGGTGAGTGGAATGGCCTATTGCAATGGTGCTTGAAGGATTCAAAGAGAAAAGAGGATTCTCAAAGAAGAATTATTGTAGCATAAAAATACCTTGAATATCTTGGTTTCTTAGCACACCCATGGCTCTTATTTATAGCATTCATTCATGGAAAGATGTAATTTGTTCATAGTATGAACAAGGGGCCTTTTAGGGCACCCTCTAGCCCTTGACCAGCCTCCAATCTAGATTTCTCTTAGATATGAGTGTCAAATCAGGTTGGGGGTCAGAATAGAAGTGGTTGACGGGCCGAAAATATCCATAAATGCGTCTTTCATAGAAGTGTGTGGATTTTCTTGTAGACAGTCATGCATTTTGCGCATAGTGTGTGTTGAGGATTGTGTTGGCCCATGCATGATGCACACTATGCGCATGCTTCCTTTAGTGAATTTGTGCACTTTGATTTTTGACCCAATTACATAGTTTTTTTCCTTTTGATGGACTTTGGTGTTGTAGGTGGACTAATTGTTGTTGACATTGATGTGTTTCTTCAACCATTGTGTGCAATGTTGCAGACAATTTTTCAATGATAACAATTACCCTTTTTCTCAAAGATTTTCCATATGGTGGGAGATGATGAATCCTAGAGATCTTGATTTGAAACCTTTCAGTATGTAGGAATTACCATCTTTCTAAAAATTTATGTATAATTATAGGAATTTAATGGTGATGGGGCATAATGTTTGTAAACATTCAACACCCAAAAAAATATCATAACAATCCATTTTAATGGAAAACATGCAATCTTTTAGGGAATACTCACCCATTTTAAGTTCTTCATTTTCAAACCAACCACAACATTTCACAGATCCCCTATTACCAATTATAATTTGAAAGTTGTTAACAATATGTAGTTTGTTTATTGAGAAACTTGAGAATGAATGAAATTATGGGTGCTACCACTTTCTATGAAGATAATGACCTTCCATCACTTAATATAATTGAAAAACTGTATGTTGGAAAAATAGGATCGTAGAGCAATAAAATAAAATAAAATTCATAAATAAAACACATAAAATACACAATACAATAGAGACACAGATATATGTGGTTCACCCAGTGTGGGCTACATCCACCAGAGAAATTTCTAGGTCCTTCCTTTTTATTATCCAACAAAATGAAGGGATATATCCAACAACACGCCCATTGTAGCTTCCTCTTATTTCTGTCACAGTCTCCTCTCTCAGAATATAATATTCACGATAATACACAGTTGCAAAATAATTTCCTTGTAAATGAGGGTTTCCTTCTAGGGAAAAAAACCCTAAAATAACTTCTACCATCATATATGCAACCTTATAATGAACAGTCCAGATTGACTACGAAATTATAATATAGAGTTACAAGGAAATGTTTTCTTCAGGGGTTTTTCCCCTAGACCCCACAGGGGAGGAAATCCCCCCTTGAACCCCCCCCATGTGGAGGGGTGTATAGTATTTTTGGGTGTACATTCTTCATGGGGTATAAACATGGCTGAAAACAAAGACCTATGAATTCGAAAGATAATCAAGATCCACAACCGACAATTTACCACTTGGAGACTGATCACAACAACTCCACTACTGATGTACCTACTGGACTATGATCCACATTGGAATTTATCATCTTCACCTTCATACTTGAAGGCCAACTGAAACTGAGCAGGAACTCATTTTCTCCCTGGCGACTCCCTTTGTTAACATGTATGCAGGATTCTAGCTAGTATGTATCTTTTCCAACTTCAAATGTCCATCTTCCAAGATGGATCGTATGAAATGGTACATGAGATGTATATCCTTAGTATTTGAATGGAAGTTTGAGTTCTTTGCAAGATGAATGGCACTCTCGTTGTCACAATACAACCTGCTATTTTCCTATTTCTTTCCCAATTCCTCCATAAACCTATGTAACCAAATCATTTATTTACTAGCCTCTGTAGAAACATCATACTTTGCTTCTATTGTTGAAAGTGCAACAACCTTTTGCAGTTTCAAAATCCAACTTACTATTGTTCCACCTACAGTAAAAACATACCCTATGGTGCTCCTCCTACTATCTTTATCACCTGCCATATCTGAATCAACATATCCCTGTAGAACAATGTTTGAACCTCCAAAACATAATGCATGAGTAGTAGTACCTGCCAAATACTTGAGAATCCACTTTACTACCTCCCAATGTTCTTTACATGGATTGTTCATATACTTGCTCACAACTTCCGCTGCATGTGTAATATCTATTCTGGTGAAAAACATCGCATACATCAATATGCCAATTGTTGATGAATAAGGGACCCTGGATATGTATTCTATCTCCTCTTATATCTTGGGACATGTTATCCCATAGCCTAGGGATAACTAAGGATATTATGTATCGAGGCCCAGAGGTCCTAGACATGGAGTACCGAGAGCCATATTGACTTGAGCCTGGCCCTGGAGGGCCCATCCTTCTTCTTTGATGCCTTAATCCTGTCAACAACAAAAACATCCATCCCATCAGCCTGGCCATGAAACAATAGTGGGTCTTTCTCCATGAGGTAATGAGTCTGGGTATCATGGTATGTGTCACTATGATTCTCAAAACATTGGAATATGTGAATTTATTTCTCTTTTTCTTCACGATGTGTGCTTGAAATTTATGCCTTTTGACTTATCCATACCTAGGGGGGTGACATAATTCCCTAGCAAGTTGGTTCCCTTAGGAGTGAGTTGCCAATGGGTGGGTACATGAAATTTCATCATCCATTCCCACCATACTTATCACTTTTCATCACCTTCCCTCTCATTTGTCCCCAACATTGGTTCAAGAATTGAGTTTGTCAAGCTAGTAAAGGGTTGTACCTTTCCTTGTGGGAAGAAGGGGATAAAGGCCCAGAGGGTAAAAGTAGCTAGAAAAATATAAAATCCAAAATATCAAACCTTGAGATGCTTCTCCCAGGGATCCCTGAGAAAGAAATAAAAGGCTTCTCAGAAATAAAAAGGAGTGTGTTGGCCCTTGACCATGTTTTGAGAAAACATTGGTCATGTTTGACCATTTTTTGGGACTTCGACAGGCTGGTTGAAGACGAAGAACACAGGAGGGATTTTTGGGGCTTTTAGGGTTTATGTAACAGGTATGGGATGTCGACCGATGGGTTTAACCATTCTTAGGCCCATTTTTGTAATGTATAAATATGTATCTAGGTGATGTAAGTAAGAGGCAGTGTTAAGTTCATTGGCTTAGTGCATGACTAGAAGCTTCGTGCATGTGATTGTAAGAGGCTCTGTGCAAACAGACTGTGTAATGATTTGTGTTGTGACCTGACTTTGAGGAAGGTGGATCTAATGCGTTGTGTACAGATCACTTGTCCAATGAGGAGTGAGATCTGTGGCTATGTTCCTCTAATAATATTGAAGAAGACTAATAAATAAGAAGAAGAGTTGGTGGACGTAGCCCCACACTGGGGTGAACCATGTATATCCTGTGTTAATGTGGTTTGTGCAATGTCATTCATGCTATTTTTGTATCTATTTTCTTAGTGCGTTGTTCTTGATGTATGATAGATAGATGTATGAATGCTTATTGCTTTATGATTTTAATGAATGCTAGATATGAAATTATGCTAAGTGCTTAGATGTATTATATCTTGATTACTATTGCACTGATATAC
>SNQJ01S0030826.1:69208-103692 GCA_010110895.2 Picea sitchensis
ACTAATGAATGTTATTGGCTAATTTCTCTGTTAAGTATTGTGATCACAGATCTATGTCCCAGCTAGGTTGTAGACACTTGAGTCCTGCAACCCCTCCTACCTCTACCTCGGGTGAGACTTCATCTGCTTTGCAAATGTTGCTGAAAGGGATGGTAGTTTGGGTTTTGTTGGTGTGTTGTTGAAGCATTGAACCCTGGGTCTACCCCTGTGCCAACAAATGGTTTCATTGTTGAGACTTGAAACTATGATTGTTGGGAACTGAAGAAAAGAAAAATCTTTGTGCGTAGATATGTTGTTGTCGTGCACAATATTCTACATGACTTGTGAAGATTTGTGCTAAAAGAGAAGTCTGATCTGAAGAAAAGAGGTAATATCTTAAATCTTTCTGCTCTGATAAAGGTAAGATAAGTGGAATTTTTTTCTTCGAAAGAATGGATCTAGGTATGTTTGATAGATTTGGTCCTAGTATGAAAACTAGGGCACAACTAGAAGAAAGAAGATTTGATTTGAATAAATTTAATCAAGATAGTGAAAGATATGTTATTCCTATGCATAGAAAGAATTTTTGGACTAACAAGTGGATGCAGGATCCTAGAAATAATTTGTGTAGATTGCAGGTCCCTCACTATGATCTTAGTGCGCAATGCAAAAAAGGTTGGGGATCGTTCAAAAGAAAGAGAGGATTAACACTAAGGGTTGCAGAAGACCGAGACATCTTGCTAAGGAATGCCCTGGGGTAGGCCCTACTTGTCTTTGTTGTAAAGTTGTCGATCATGAGGTTTTGGATTTCCCTAGAATGATTTCTAATGTTGAAAAGGTGAACATGAGACAAAAAAACCATGAAGAAGGTCAAGAAACTAGGGATATGTTAGAAAACCAGAAAGAATCAGAAGCTATGTTATTACAGTTGAAAGAAACACTGAATGATCACATAAACATCAGTTTACCAGAAATCTTAAAAGAGAAGCAATGCATGGAAACAAGAATAGGAGACTTCAACATAGATTGTGTATTAGATGAGGAAACATAGGTAAATATTATGCCAGAAAGTACTTAGGAAATTTTGGGAAGGCCTGCTATGGTTCCTTCATTGGGAGGAATAGGCTTATTTAAAGGAAAGATGATAACCCTATGTGGAATAGTTACAAATGTACCTACAATTGCTCATGGAACATTGACCAAAGAATAATTTGAAGTCATTAAGTTTGTTGAGAAAACACCCCTTTTTCACTTATGTTAGGGAAGACTTGGATTGAGAAAGATCAGATCCGAAGAAAAGAAGAGGAGGAAGCTACAAAACAGAAAAAGAAAGAATTAAGGGATTTCATGGCTAGGAGAATAATGTGCTTAATAGAAGAACAAGAGGACAAGTTGAAGCAACTGAGGGCCAGAGAATTAGCTATCAAAGTTGCAAGAATGTAGGAAGGCTTGAAAACCCTATCCATCTAGGAGAGAAGAGTCTCTACCCTAGAAATAGCAAGCGAATAGGTATTACATTTGAACCCTTTGGAAGACCCTCACCAGTGCGAAGTTACTACGCAAGGATAAAATAAGAATAAGAATGGAAAGAGGAATCCAAAGACTCAGATCACAGGAAAGAAGGCAAGAAATCTCAGTAAGAAGAAGGCAAAGTTAGAAAAACCGCAGGAATTTCCAAAGAAGACTTCGTAGAAGGTAGGCTTGCAGAATTTGAACCTCGCTGGATTAGAAAAACTGCGTAGAAAGGAAGTTCACCAAGGAGAATATATATGACCGTTGGAGGCACGATGACCATTAGAATGATGCTCCATAATGGTTAGAAATGTATTTATATCCCAAAAATATCACCATTGGACCATTGAGACTACACCATAACGGATGGATTGAGGCATTTCGACCCATTGAAAGAATTTTTTACAACATTGTTTATTTATTCCGTCGAATGTCGCACTGGGACCACTTTTGCAAACTGAGATATTCGATATAATAGAGAATTGATTTCCTATCGCACTGTGTTGTATAGAACTCGCCATTGAGTTGATCAGCTTGAGTATTTGTTCACCTACCGGAGTTATTTTCTTATGAGTGTGCATGTCAGGCAAACATAGAACAATAGAGAAATTTTTGGAGGAGATATTAATAGACCTTTTGGCTGAGAAAGTCATGTCTGTAGGAGTACATGCCTCATCGATGGGAGGATTACAAGCATCCATCTCAACTGGACGTCGATCTAGTCCATCCTGAACCATGACTAAGAAGAGGAGCAAGCACCACGAAGATCTCGCGAATGCAAAGCAGATCCCGCCGGTCTTGCCTAACTACATCCCTCCCTTGGCTGGCGTGGTTAGTCGTGACAGTGTCTCGATGGATTTTGACTACACACTCATCACTATGTACCTTTGAAAATGGATATGCACCGTAGGACCGTAGTTGGGACTGGTTTCAGCTCTTAAGATAAGTGATTTCAACCTCGGTGAAAGGAAGAATTATGCGATGCTCGCACCGCATTGCTACCTGACAAAGATGATTGGGAAGAAGCATAAGCTAATTCCCCAGCCATGGATCAAGGATATTGTGAGATCGACCATCTTGAATGTGATGAAGATCCCACACTTCGATAGACATCAGGAGGTTAACGCGTGTGTTAAACTCCTCCTGTCATGCTTCCATGGAGGGTACTTGTGGTTGGATAGGCGCATCACTGTGGATCGGGCACTGATCCACCTCATTAATGGATTAAGAATGCAAGGACCAAACCCTCAGAAATTCTACCTAGGGAAAAAATCAGATCTCTCCTTGGTGCAGTGCATCAAGGAGGCGTATGGCGATGTGGAGAAGGGGAAGTGAGGCTAGAAGGTAGCCTCCATCCAGGATGGCGCAGTGCACCTATCTTGTTAGTTGATAGTGGGAAAGCTCATCAGAAAGAACCTCCCTACTCAAGTAACAGGTTTTGTAGTCTACCTTTCAAGGAAGTGCCTCGAAGGTATGCAGATGAACTAGGCGAGCTACCTCGTCAATGACTTGGACAAGGACTTCCGCGAAGTGGAGGACCAAGGCTATGAGTTCCACTTTAGTTGTCTCTTGATATTAATATCATTTGTCACATGGGAGATGCCATAGGGAGCGACATTCCTTAAAGTTGAGCCATTAGAACCATTGGCCGCGAGGTTCACCACTTTGTGGTATTCGAGCGACATGGCAAAGCAGTGGCAATCAAATGCGGTGTTCCACACCTACTACTTACATCTCAAATGGGCCATTGAATCCTTCCCCCGAATGACACTAAATAAATTCCATCGATTCAGGCCACTCATGAAGTTCTGCGCAGACCAACACTTCATATATATTACCGTGTGTGGGGACGAAAGCAAGGAGGAGATGTAGTCTTACTACAAATTAACTGATGAAGACATGGAGGAGATAACCAACAAATGGCCTGCATAATTCCTTATACCAGTGGAGGATGTAGAACTCTTCGACCCCAATATCATTGGAAGCCCATTAGTCACCTGGGTCAAACATGATGGATAGGGCAGCGACAAGAAGAAGATTAAAAAGGAGGAAGTGTAGGACATCGATAGTGAGGAAAAGGACAATGCATTGGAGGAAACTGCGTCTAATTCACCTACAAAAGGAGGAGGCAATGAAGTAAAACGATAAGAGGAAGGGGAAGAAGACAAGAAAGAAAAGGGTGAAGTAAAACCACCAAAGGATCCCCTTATAGAGGTCAATACATCAAAGAAAAGGAAGGGTTCCCTGTAGAAACCCTCAGCGTAGAAGAAATCACAAGCCACTAAGCCTCAGTCACAGAATGTACTCACAGTGGATGATATCCAACTCATCATCACCGTAAAAAAATATGCCTCAGAAGACATCATGTAGATACATGAAGCCAAACAAGAAGAACTTTATGACAGGATTGAGAAATAACTAAAAGACATCCAACAAGTTATCCAGTCGAGTCGCGTAGTGTCTACTACGCCACCCTCAATAGAGAATGTAGAACTAGGGGATGAGCCCACCCAATTGCATGGATTAGCAGATGCAATAGAGAATCGACTTCGTTGAGTCCAGGAAGAGAAGGAGAAGGCCATAGAGGCCTTGAGGCATGAAAAGGAGGAGGCCTTAGAGAAACTTTGGGTTGCACAGCAACAAAAAGATGACCTTCAGGTGAAGTTCACAGAAGACAAAGAGAAAATCCAGAAAGAGAAACACCAGTTGCTCGCGGAGCAGATTGGGATTAGAGAGGTAGTGAATAGATCACTTTTCTCTATGTTGGGCTTGGAACATATGGAAGAAGAGACAACCGATAGCCAAGTAGGGAAGCTCGCGAAGGCCATTTAGTAGCTCCAAGAAAGAGTAGCAAAGCTAGAACTTCAAGCAGTGCCTACCACTCCATAGGAAGTGTGAGATCAGAGGGAAGAAACTGCCAGGAGTGAATTAGAAAGAATCAAAGTGTTGGCTGCATAATGAAAGAAGCTCACTGATCAAAGTGCGCAGACCTATGAGTGCCTTGCAGAAGACCCGGAGCTGAGGATATTGGAGGCACAACTCCAGGAGGCAAAGCAACAGGCTTCCATCGTACAAGCGTAGTTGAAAGTACTTACGGTTGTGGAGAAGATGAAAAGGTCGCAGGAGTAGTGCACAATTCAACATCAAGTCACTACCATCCAGAGAAAAGTTATGGAGGTGAAAAAGCAACTCCAACCAGTGTAGAACGAATCTTGCACACTCTTTGAAGAAATTGAGGGACACAAATCACAGTTGGAACAGGTGGTCATAACAGTAGAATAGTGCCTGGAGGGGCCTGTCATCAAGCAAGAACTTTAGGATTTTGCTGAGAAGGAGGCTCTAGAGAAGAAGCAAGTCGAGGCAACTTGAGCTAATATCAATGTCTTCGAGGCACTGTTGCCCAGATCGGAGTGACTCAGGATGAGTCACAGGTGAGTGTTGGAGGCTTGTTGTCGCTTGACCAGGTTTTGAAGAAACACAAGTCATGTTTGACCATTTTTTGGGACTTCTACATGTTGGTTGAAGACATAGTGCCTAAGTGAAGTGGAGATCATGGGATCCCACCCTTTTTGCAGGCTTTTTGGGGATTTTAGGGATTATGTAACGGGTATGGGATGTCGACCCATGGGTTTACCCATGCTTAGGCCCCTTTTTGTAGTGTATAAATAAGTAGCTAGGCGATGAAAGTAAGAGGTAGTGTTAAGTTCATTGGCTTAGTGCATGACTAGAAGCTTTGTGCATGTGATTGTAAGAGGCTATGTGCAGAAAAACTGTGTAAGGCTTTGTGTTGTGACCTGATTTTGAGGAATGTGGATCTAGTGCATTGTGGATCGGGTGACACTTCATCTGCTTTGCAAGTGTTTCCAAAAGGGATGGTAGTTAGGGTTTTGTTGGTGCGTTGTTGAAGCATTGAACCATGGGTCTTCCTCTGTGCCAACAGAGGGATCCATAAAATAAATAAAATCAAGACCTAGTTGGAGGATAGGGGGTCTCATAACGAGCCAAGCTATTAGATCCATGGACATGTATCGGTATGACACTACTATTCATATGGTAACAATGCCAGGGTAGTGGCTCTTGGTTGCATAGGAAAGAGAAATGCAGTCTCATCACGAGCCAACCTTCTCATCTCCGTGAAATGATTTTGGGTAACATTGTCCCCACTGGTCACCATGCTAGGGCAGTGTCCCCCAACTATTCTCTTGAAATAAAAAATCAATGAGATAAAAACTAAAAATACATTGAATGGCTATGAAACATTTGCATCCATGACAAGGTGCATCTCACCCTCTTCAGAGGAACCTACATTTCCCTACCATCACTGCACCCCTTTCCAAAACATCCCCATACGATCTCATGCACTTACATGACCTATATTGGTCTTCATATGGAAACATCCCACACCTAAGAATAGTTATCCCAATAGGACATCCTGAAACCCTCTCCAAACCAGGCCTGTAGAATATCATAATGTCTTTGAGCACTTGTCTGGGAAAGGGGGGTTTCATGCACAAGTTTGGGTAACTTGATTATTAGATGTGATTGACATTGATGTGATCCCTCTGTGACATATGATCCCATGGAGGGAGTACTTGTTTATGTTGTAGGGACACACTCGATGGAAAAGTACATACGAGGAGATGGTTAGCTCGGACCTCCATAGGGATAAAATCCCACTAAATGGATGTTGAGACCCTAGCAAGGGGCAAACATATACTAGAGGCTTGCACCAGAGAGAAAGAGGGACGTTCGACCAGAGACAACTTGGCAGGCCTAGACCCAACGAGGTCTTACCCTCCCACCATGATGTTGTCCCTTGAAGGCCCTTGACATCATCATTCAGAGACTTGATGTCACCCAGTTGAGGTATTTATTTCAATATTGTTGCTTCAAAAAGTGACTCCATCATCCCTAAAGACATTGATCTAGACCTTATACTTGATTGATTGATGAGCACAACCCTTAAATCTTATACCTCAAGATATTTACTAACTTTTCCTAACCCTAGACTATACTAAGATACTAACATTCTTGTTGTTGTTACAAAAGTAGGCTACAACCGATTATTACAGTAGTAAAAGTTCCTAAAAGAAATTACTAAAGTTGATATTTTTAAATTGCCTCATTAGCTTCTGAAAAGTGTCAGCATATTGCTATTGTTAGATTATCATTTTGGGTAATTTTGAATCTTATTTAAGGCATTGATTGTGAATCCATCATCATATATATATATTGTTGTTATAGATTTCTATTTTCTTCATCTTATGTCAACTTATTTCTTTCATTGACAAGTCCAATATTTTATGAAGACCTAACATCAATTGTACTTGAAAAAATAGTGTTTTCTTATTGTCTTGTTCTAGGCAGGTACACTTAAGCATATCAGTGCTTCATTTTGTTAAACCTTTGGGAATTTCTGATTGGTGTGACTTGTGAGAGGGGATAACTTTTCTTGATACCACAACCTTTTCCTTCTCAAACCCCCAAGCCACCATGGATGTCTCCCCTGGGATTTCACCCCTAAATAGAAAGAGGTGTCTTATTAAGGTGATAGTGATAGGACAACCTCATGTTACACCAATTTTACCTACTTTACCCTTTCCATTTTGGACAAGTACAAATTGCATGATAACATTTTGGCACCGTTGTCGGGGAACACTGAGTCAATTCTCCTCAAAGACAACACTTTTTCAGTAATCCTTTCCTAAAAATCCTTTACTTTGCAAATCTTACCTGGTTAATCCACTGAGGGTGATCCCCTCATCCCTTTTATAGTTTCAAGAAAATTATCTGGCGACTCCACTAATGACAAAGCCAACTAAGACTTCTCAATGGGACCCAGGAAACTTTAAACCCTTGGATATGAGTAAAATACTAGGGTATCCTCTATTGAGCACTCAACACACCCTAAAAAGTCTATGTCCATTTCTACTTTTTGGGTACCACTTGATCCTTTGCATTGTCTGTTTTCACTTCGGTATGAAACTGATGTGTGCACTTATCTTTTATGTTTCATGTTTGAATTGTTTAAAGTTTACTTGAACATACAACAAAGAATCGTCTTAACTTTAAATGGGACTTAACAACTACTTATAGAATCGACAGTATAAAGAGTTCCCCAACACACTTAGGAAGTTCGACATCGGTAAAGGTTAAAGGTGACAAAAATCCCTTGAGAATTTCAAAAGAGCCGAGTGTCGATCTTCATCGGTGTCGGTGGACGAAAGTCTTTATTTTCTAAATATGAGCTTTGGCAGGAATATCGTCGAAGACCGATCTATTCGACTTCTGCAGAAAAATGAAAAGAGTAAGTGTCGCACAAGGAGAGGAGTGGTATAGCCGATCCCCGACTCCCAATACGATTTCGGCGTCGAAAATTTACAAAATGATAATCCACAAAGAAAATTAAACATTAATTTTCCATTTTAATGATGATCCCCGATGCGATCCAAGCATCGACAGTCGCAATATCTATCTTTTTTAGTGCTTTCAGCATGAGCAAAGTCCCCAAGTGCAATCCTTACCCACCAACCAAGTGCTAAATTTTATGTTTTATATATTTTAATAAACCCGATTTAATAATGTCACTTTAGCATCAATCAACCTCGGAAGTTTTAAAGAGAACATGTCAACAAACTTATAAGGCAACTCAGAATAATAAAAATTATAAATCCCATATTTTGTGCGAAAACTTAGATAAGAAAACACGGTAAATTTACATAAAAAAAGGGAACGTGATACATTCAAAGCACTTTCAATTTTTTTCATATAATTAAAGTTCCCGCCAAGCTCCGGTTACATACAAATAGACACCACCGACGTCTTGACTAACCGGCCCAATCACAGTGAGAATATAAAAACCCTTACAACAAAAAGATAAAAATGTCAAGCGTCACTTTGGAGAATGCAAAGAAATACTACATGGAGTTTCTCCATAAGAAAATTGCAAGACCAATGTTATAGAAGTATAAACTCGACATATGCATAGAATTCCCCACATAAATCCTATAATGTATAGAAGAACGAAGAAGCGAAACAGAGCATGCCAAATAACACTCACACCTCATGACAGGATGTCTTGAATATTTAACGTGTCACAGTTGCTCGACAGATGCAATCCAGAATGCATAAAACGTCATTGATCGGAGTTGCAGGGAATATATGGTACGATCATTCCAATCTCTTTAAACTACCCAACATCCATTATTAATGAATGATAGTCGACACACTTGGTGATACGTCTCTTGGAGGCATTTAACGACTTCCTTATTACGATATCTGACCTTTTGGGAGCATATGCACGCATGCTCGACTCTGGCGTCTTTTCATAGCCCCAAAGGTTGAGCAGCTACTGTGATGGTTTTGATGCTCATATCTGTCATACTTGATTTTCCACACTATGGCACACTGACGTAAATCATTTAAACAGAAGAGGAACGACGACATGGATAAGGACATCATAGGTCATTCAAAGGGGTGACTTAGATCACATAATTATTAAACGATCGAGACTAACGAGTTCCACAGGTATGCATCAATCTATTCTATTTGTTTTTATATTATATTATATTACTTGATCACTAAACTACCTCAACCCTGATTGTAGGAAAGATTCCCCGATTACCGAACAAATATTTCTCTGTGATCTCACCGAAGAAATCGAAAGAAACATCGAAGCATAATCAAAAGAGAAAGGAAGGATATTGGGCTCCTCGAGCTCGGCACCCCCGAAAAATTTGTCGACATAAGCGACGTAGTCAAGTTGCATGCCAAACAAGACTCACTATGGACCAAAGAGCTCGCAAATATGACCGATGCGAGGCCACGGAAAATGCAACGATTCAAAAAACCTTTGATCATGGCCTGAACCATGCTACAACAGTTGAACTCTAGTCTAGTAAAATATCGGGCACATGCAATAGACATCAGGGGAATATATGCGGCTCCGATGGAACAAAACAGGTTTCCATGGGCCCAAAATTGTGAAGAATTGTTTATCACTTGGTATGAATACAAGAGAATTCCCCCTTTCCAAGAAATATCTTAGGTTGAATGTTAAAGAAACTGTTAGAATACAACGCCATGTGGCAATTTTTTCTTTGCTTAAACTACACTTAGTCATTAATTTCAGTTAAACTTTATATTATAAATAAAGACATCGACCAATTAGTTAATGGTTGACGGTTGTTGTAAGAAGTCTTTCTTTTTGGTTGTTAAGAATTATTTTGAAGCTTTTATGAATTGAGAAGTCCTTCTGGACCAAAGACAAACTATTTTCATCATATGCATGTGATTGGATTTGGAGAAGAACTACTTCCTATCATGTTTCATGAATGATGCAGTAATGAGTAAGAGAAATTAACTCTGTTGTCAATTTATCTGGTGCAATTTTTTGATGTTCTTTTCTTTAATGATGAAGATAGAATCATTGTTTTATTATGAATGAATAGTTATGGTAGATGAATTATTTTTCTTTCCATTATCTTATTACATTTGTGTTTTTTCTTTTTGATAACTAGTTTCTCAGACAGTAATTGGATGCTCACATGGTCGATGTATTAGTACTAGGTCCGTGGTATAGAATCATTGTCTACATGTTTGAGCAATGGATTATCCCAAGCTCAGCCTCTTCCCCAGTAGTTAAAACTTAAACGTGTTTGTTGTCAAGTTGTTTTATACTGGCTTTCATTTCTCCTACCAGTCCCACCCAAGAGAAAATATAAAATATAATAGTCCTAACTGAAGGAACAACCTTCACAAGAAAACAAAAAGCCCATATATAAATTGGTCAGATCGCAAGATCTGGAGAACCATTCCATCTTCAAATGTCGCAGAGTCTAATTGGGCCTCGGTGGCGGGTTTGGTTCCTACTGTTGAAGTAAGGGATTTAAGACCCATCAACAAAATTGTTGCTATAAGGAGGGCTTGAGAATGAATGGTTGAATATATATTTTATATATTATTTCAAACAGCCTATAGATTCGTAACGACCCACATGCATGGTTAGTCATTCAATAGACAACCCACATACACTGAGTACTCCCAAAGAGGGTAACTCACCCCATCCTGAGAAAGAACATTTTCACCCTGAAACACCTTATGCCGTTCCTCATGAGGAAGTAAATCAATTCAAGAGAATCACAAGAGCCTATGATCGGTAGATCGGTGCATTTTCCTTAGCTACCATACTCCCTCGAAAAAAAAAACAAAGAATACCAATGGTTAGCACTCCGAACGAAATTTGCGTACACTCTGTAGAAGACTCGATATATTTTGCGATTACCAAAATCCAAGAACCTCTTGATTTGATACCTTAAATGCTAGTTGGCGACATCTCCGAGCCAAATGAATTTTAAGAATAGTTTGACTTGGATTCCAAAGATATGGAAGGTAATAATAACCATGAGGAAGAAGGGGAAATCCCACTTCAGAACAACCAACCTTGGTTGGCCAGAGACATCGTGGTCGTCCCTGGACAAGTACATAATATTCCTTGACACCCAGAGAAGTTGCTTCCCAAGTAGGACCCCAAGACTTCAGGTTTACCTGAAGATCATATCAAGAAGTTCATACTCATGATTAGACTCGTGAATGTTCAACATGAAGACGTAGTCTGCAGACTTTTCCCCTGCACATTTGAAAATTCATCTTCCACGTGGTATTTTAATCTGCTAGTAGGATCTATAACTAGCTGGACCAAGTTCCAGAAATATTTTCTAGATAAATTTGTAGAGGAAAATACTACGTGATGGATAAGTTTTTCGCAGCCACCATGAGTCTGAAATAAAGTGTCAAAGATTTCAATCAAATATTCACGACCATCTTAAACAAATTCCAGCCCGTGGCAAAACCAACTCAAGAGATGTAGATCGAGGTTTATGCTAACGCACTCCCGACTTCTATTTCTATGTTTGTAAAGAGAGCCACTAAGAAAACCCTGGCGGAAAATTTTGAAGAGGCCAACATAATACAATTCCATATGAAAGGATGTAAATAAGTCCATGCATCTCTAGTAAAGAAATAATCCCAGCCCCCTCCCAGGAGAGGACTCCTTCCAACTAGACCATCGGGGAAATCAACTGAACAGGCTCCTGACAAGGGTAATGGAGGTATAGAATATCTACAAGGCATGGTTAAAAACTATCAAATGATATCATAGACATGAAGATAAATGAAGGAGAGAGAAACCTAGGCCAAAGGCCCTATAAGCCTTTCTTTAAAAGGAAACAACCTTTCAAAGCAATTGAATCTCCCCCAACTAACTTAAATATTGACCTAGGGGATGTTGCGTCTGATTCTTTCTGTACATATCATCTGGAAAAACACTCTAAAATATACTTCCCTCAATGGGTACATGCCATGAATTTGATGGCCAATCAGTTTCTAGACGAAGTCTCCCTAACCGAACAACCGAGTAGTTTGATTATGAATATTTATGACCAGGAAGAGATTGTCCCACCATGAGATACAACCATGCTGATATGGGTTCCCGACCTAATCATGAAGTCCGACGACCTGTTTGAGTCTCATGAAAAACCCGTGGAAGTTTCATTGGTATAGACACGTAGTAAGGGCCCACCTAGCTCGAAAGATACTGATGTCACCCAGGCCTCAAAAAGCAAGTTAACGCCCGGTCATCCAAACAAATATTTCTCTCTCGGTAAAAATCATATACAAATTTATAACCAAGAATCGACCAAACTAGATTACAACGTGGTCGAAGATTTGAAGAAGCTAAAGGCCAATATATTAGTTATGGACATATGCATGATTCCTCAGAAGAAGGACTTTTTGTTACCAGCTTTCCAATCAGTAGAAAAATCGACTGCGGGTAATGGTCCAGAAAGAAATATGTCTCCCACAAATCTTTTGGGAAAACCAGCTATGAACACATGTTCGAGAGATATAAAGGAAAATAATTTTGTCCCACCTTTCCTCTTAACGTTCAAAGTCTTCAATAAAAAACTTCATAATTGTTTGGTAGATTTTGGAGCGTCTTCCAACGTTATGGCCTTGTCTATTTGCAAAACATTAAATGCCATACCTCTCAAAATTGATAAACATATCATACAACTAGATAGGAACCAGGTGAAGGTCATAGGCGAACTAAAAGATGTAATGATCATAATATCGACACACCCCACGTTCATGCAAGTTATTGACATCATCGTAGTAGATATCCCAGAGGCATATGGGTTATTACTGAGTCGAGATTGGTCTGAAAAGCTAAATGGGTACTTCAGTATTAACTGGGAACCCCTTTAGTTACCACTAAAGGGATACAAGAAAATGATCAGAATCGATAGGGAGAGATATCTTAAACATATGGTCACTAATCTAGAAACCCCAAACGAACCCTCGTCCAGAGATTTCCCCATACTGGGCAATTATTCATGCGATTCCTACTTTGGAAACTTTGCTCCTCTCTTGTCCAATGTTCCTGTTACCCGAAAGTCTGAATTGGTTTTTCAAGAGAAATCGTAGATATCGACACGAGACATCCTCTTCTGTCAAAACCCTATGCTAGAGATTGTGGAACAAAAGGTCGGAGAGCAAGAAACTAATAAGGGAAATGAAAAGAGTGATTTCGCTCACAAATTTGGACCCTCTATTTTGATGGATGTAAATCGCAAGAAGGGTTAGGAGCAGGGTGCATCCTCATCGATCCTAAAGGTAAATGTCATTTCCTATCCTGTAGACTAGAGTTCGAACGTACCAACAGCACTATCGAATATGAAGCTCTGATACAAGGATAAAAGAAAGCCATAGATTTGAATGTCAAAGAATTGACAGTTTTCGGGGACTCTGAAATTATTGTTAGACAAGTAAGGAATACTATACATTGCACTTCTCCTTAACTGAATAACTATCAATAGGAGGTGCATAGGATAATAGAGAACTTTGAATCTTTCAAAATCACAACGATCCCCAGAGAAAAAAATATTCTTGCTGACTCCTTGGCCACAACCGCTTCCAGGCTGTCGCCTTTAGAGGATTATAAAGCCTCTCGATTCACTATGGAGCTTCTCTACAAACCGTCGGTACCTAATAACATTTACAATTCAAAAGTCTTTGAAGGAGATGAACATATTATAAAATTCTTAACCAACCAATACAATTTCAAAGATATCGCTATTGACGATGAAGAATTCCAAGAGAAGTCAATAGAAACTGATCCTTGGATAGGACAACCTATGGATAAATCACAGGCTCACACAATCCCAAAAGGGATAGCTAATCTTGAAAATTTGTTTGATCTGAAAGAGAGAGTTAAGGGACCTAAAAACACAAATATTGGTAGCTCTTGTCCCCTGCATGAAACTATAAATCTTGGGACCCCGAAAAACCCAAAGAATGTGAATCTCGACAAGATTATATCTACGGAAGAGGGAAAAGCTTACCTCAAATTATCCAAACAATACTAGGATGTCTTTGCATGGTCCTATAGGGATTTGAAAACATATGATACCAACATCATTCAACACACCATCCTGTTAAAACCCAAAGTGAAACCTTTCCAATAGAATCTCTGAAAGTATCACCCATCCCTGGAACCTCTCATGTATCAGGAATTAAAGAAACTTTTAGATGCCAAGATCATTTTCCAGGTTAGTCATTCCGTCTGGGTAGAAAATCTTGTTCCGGTGAGGAAAAAGTCAGGAGAAATCGGCCTATGCGTAGATTTTAGGAGCCTCAATAGAGCTTCAGAAAAAGATAATTACCCAGTCCCACTGATGGATCAACTCCTACAAACCGTGTCTGGCTTGGAGATCTTCTCTCTACTAGACAGGTTCTCAGGTTACAACCAAGTCCTGGTTTTAGAGGAAGATCATTTAAAAACCATCTTCTGAACTAAATGGGGAACCTTCACTTATAAACGCATGTCTTTCAGGTTAATTAACGCATGAGTGACCTTCCAAAGGGCCATGGACGTAGCTTTCCAGGGAATAATCAATAAATGTGTGGTAGTGTATCTAGATGACGTAACAGTGTATTCGAAGAATAGAGAAGAGCACATCCAACACCTAACTCAGATTTTCGAAAGGTGTAGGAAATACGGTATATTCTTAAACCCAAAGAAAACTATCTTCAGTGTCGAGGAAGGTAAGATTTTAGGTCACACTATATCTCAAGCAGGGATTTGCATAGACCCAAAAAGGATTAAGGCCATAGCTCAAATTACATTACCCCATAACAAGAAAGTTATGCAGTCCTTTTCGGGAAAATCAATTTTGTGAGGAATTTCTCTCCCGACTTCGCAAAAATCATCAAAACCTTACAAAAGATGATTTGCAAGGATGGAGAATTTAAGTGGTATGATGAGTGAAAATACGCCTTCAACAATATCAAAGTTGTTGTATCCCAAGCCCCGGTGTTGCGAAGTCTCAATTTCAATAGAGACTTTTCCCTTTATACTTTCACCTTTGACCAATCCTTAGATACATTTTTGACTCAGGAGGATGATGAAAAATACGAATCCCTAGTGTCATTTATGAGTACTAATCTTCAATGATCTAAACTCAACTATCCTTCTATATACAAATAGCACTACGCGGTTTATAAGGTAGTAAAGCATTTCAGGTCTTACATCCTTAAGAATCACACTAAAGTGATTGTGTCGCACCCTACAGTTTGATCCTTGTTTACACAACAAGAAGTGGGGGAAAGAAGAGGGAATTGGATGGAAATAGTCCAGTAATTTGATCTAGATATAAAACCTACCAAACTAGTAAAAGGACAAGGGTTATGCAAGCTTGCAGCCAAAGCCCATGATCAAGTAAATGAAGATTCTAGATGGGAGAATGAGATGGCACTATGGTGTGGAAAAGTATCATACATATCCCCAGGACAAGACTCTTGGTATAAGGATTTAACTTATCTTCTACATCATGGGACTTGTCCCGAAAATATCAACCCTAGAGAAAGGAGAGCCCTTGGATTAAAATCTACACAATATTGCCTTATAAATTTGGTGCTCTTCCGGATCAATTATGATGGAGTATTACTAAGATGTGTCGAATGTAAAAAAATAGAAAAAGTGATGAAGGAACTCCATGATGGCCTCGTCGAGGGACATTTTGTAGGAAACACTACCCCTCATAAGATTCTGAAAGTCAGCTATTATTGTCCCACCCTGTTCAAAGACTCTCATACTTAAGCTAGAAACTATAATAATTGACAAATAAGCATTGGAAAGGAGAAGAGAGCAGTAGTCCCACTCCAACCTATGACTGTCTCTAGGAATTTTGAGCAGTGGGGGTTCGATATCATAGGATAAATTACACCTAGCTCTTCAAAACTGCACAAGTAAATTCTTACTACCATCGACTATTTCACGAAATGGGCAAAGACCATTCCTATGACTCATGTAAACGAGAAGGTTGTAATCCAATTCATAGAACAAAAATTGATCAAAAGGTTTGGTGTCCCTTATGTTCTGGTCTTTGATAATGAATCTTACTTTTCTTCCACCCTATTGACGGAGTTTTCTCTAGACAAAGGAATCATAATTAAGTACTCTGCAAATTATTATCCCCAGGGAACGGTGTGGCAGAATAAACTAATGAAAAACTAGTAAGAATACTAAAGAAGACGGTCGCAGATAACCAAATAAATTGGCATTATCTACTCCATAATGCTCTATGGGCCGATAGGATCACACCCAAAAAATATATAAGAAATTCCCCATAATTTTTGGTTTACGGGAAAGAAGCCATCCTCCAAAATGGGTTCTATCTTCTATCTCTTCAACTAGCCTAAGATTCCAACGAAGAAACTTCATCGACCATAAAACAAAGAATTAACACTCAGCTCTTGCTAGAAGAAGAGAGAGAAAAGGCTAAGTCAAAATTCCTAGCTCACCAACAGATAGTGAAAAGATGGTTCGATAAGCATAAGGCTAAAGAAAAGAACTTTGAAGTAGGAGACTTAGTCCTGAAGTGGGACAAAACAAATGAACCAAAAGGGAAACGTTCTAAGTTTCAGAATCTATGGCTTGGACCTATCCATGTGCCTGAGAAGATTAGTGCAGGCACTTATCAGTTCCAAATATGAAGGGGAAACATGATTCCCTCCCAGTAAATGGCCAATCCCTAAAACAATACTTCCAATAAAATAAAAAATAAAAAAAACTGAATAAAACAATAAATATGTGTGTTTTATGTTCTTTGTTGAGTATCGTTACGATTGTGAAATACTTCTTTTGTTGTTTATTTTCTTTATTTTTTTCTATTCTTCTGAAGGTATGTCTGACAAAACAATGGTTGTCCTTAAAATCATGCAACGTGGCAAACCCTGTTTCTAACTCATCGCTCACTTACAAACACCAAAAGAACTGGAGAGCTTGTGGTTACTTTTGGGAATTCTCTATCCAACCTGAGAAAATGAACAACTTTGGAGAAATGTCATGAACATCTACTTTGTGGTTCTCTAAGAACTCAAGGGAAAGAAGGAAAGATGGAAAGGACTACATGAAAACATAAGACAGAGCTAGTGAAACATCCACCTTAACCCTCTCACTTTGCAAATAAACAGACATCGTCCAATCCCACTCACTCAGTGCATCATGCTGAAATAAAATTGATAATATAAAAAGAGTGAACAATAGGAGAGGGTATGCAGATATCTCCGTCAGGGCTATGAACGCTTGCTGGAAGCGGAGCAAGGTCTGTTATGTTGGGGTGACTCCGTCGAGGTTATGGACGCTTGCTGGCAGCGAAGCGACAACAAATCAGGTAAGAAAAGGTAATTAAAGGCTTCATGCCGGTGAATACGTTGTTACACTTTTGTAAAAAGGGGGCATGAGTTAGGGTCAAAGGAAACGAAGGAGGATAGGGGTTAAAAACCCACAGGAAGACCCAAAAGCATCAACCGTAGGACGTCAAATGCAAAGGTTAATAGGTTTTTATTTAAGGCCGGCTAAGATTCTCCATCATCTTTTGTATCAGCCGAGCCTTGGAGGAGGAACAAATATTCATCTTTCACCCAGTGAATCACCATTTGTTCAGCACTCAAACACCCTAAAAAGTCTATGTCCATTTCTACTTTTTGGGTACCACTTGATCCTTTGCACTGTTTATTTTCACTTCAGTATGAAATTGATGCCTGTGCTTATCGTTTATGTTTCATGTTTGAATTGTTTAAAGTCTTCTTGAACATACAACAAAGAATCATCTTAACTTTAAATGGGACTTAACAACTACTTAAGGAATCGACAGTATAAATCTTTCCCCAACACGCTTAGGAAGTCCATCATCGGTAAAGGTTAAATGTGATGAAAATCGCTTGAGAAGTTCAAAATAGTTGAGTGTCGATCTTCATTGGTGTTGGTGGAAAAAAGTCTCTCTTTTCTGCGAATGAGCTTCAATAGGAATATCGTCGAAGACCGATCCGTTCGACTTCGGCAGAAAAACGAAAAGAGTAAGCATCACGTAAGGAGAGGAGTGGTATCGCCGACCCCCAACTCCCAATACGATTTCGGCGTCGGAAATTTACAAAATGATAATGCACAAATAAAAATACACATTAATTTTCCATTTTAACGTCGATCCCCGACGCCATCCAAGCATCGACAGTCGCAATATCTATCTCTTTTAGTGCTTTCAACGTGAGCGAAGTCCCCAAGTGCAATCCTTACCCACTAGCCAAGTGCTAAATTTTATGTTTTAAATATTTTAATAACCTCAAGTTAATAACGCCACGTTAGCATCAATCAACATCGGAAGTTTTAAAGAGAACATATCAACAAAATTACAAGGCAACTCAGAATAATAACAATTATAAATCCCATATTTTGTACGAAAACTTAGATAAGAAAATACAATATACTTACATACAAAAAGGGAATGTGATACATTCAAAACACTTTAGATTTTTCTCATATAAGTAAAGCTCCCGCCAATATCAGGTTACATACAAATAGACACCACCGACGTCTTGACTAACCGGCCCGGTCACAGTGAGAATATAAAAACCCTTACAACAAAAAGAGAAAAATGTCAAGCATCAGTTCATAGAATGCAAGGCAAGAGCCTGCCCATTATGTATCTCATGCACACGAACCTTCTCCCAGACTACTCCTCACATCCTGCAATGTTTTCTTTTCCTCTTTCATTGTCATCCTCCGCGCCTCACGTAGTTTCACAATTATATCTTGTGCTTCCCGAGGCTGTCTCTGGATCCAAACTGTGCTTCCTTCGCGACCCTGCGACACTGATACCTCTCGTTTCTTCACCACCAAATGGATCTGCAACTCTCTATTTTCTTGGTATATTTCAGCTATGGCAAGTTGGGCCTGCTCTAACTGTTGTATGGGACTCTTAACCTGAGAACACGATGCATTTTCCCTTCCCTTTTATCTCCCTCTTCGTCTACTGGTAGTCCCGACAGGTTCCGTCCAGTTAGTGAGAATCGTAGACCCCTCAACGGTTGGATGTACACTCATCTCAGTTGGGAGGTGGTCCTCTTCCCCTTTTTCCTTATCTTTCTTAGGCCTTCCCCTTCTCCATGGTGTCTTCTCCTAAGAGGGCATGGCCCATAGCATATGTATTTCAAACCTACTTCTCTCCACCCCCACCTCTGCTGGAGACGCTGATACTATTTCTGAGCAAAGGTCGGTACCTCTTGTTGGAGCTTCAGGGACACTAGAAGCCAATAAGAAAGATTCCCATGCATGTTGGAGCTCGGACCTGGCACTCTGACTACCTCACAAACCTCGTCCATTGTTTAAAGGGGATCCCATAGTGAAACAACGTAGTGGCTTAGATGTCTGTGGACGATAAAGGACTACTACATAGAGTTTCACTGGAATAAACTCGCAAGACCAGCGTTACAAAAGTATAAACTCAACATATGCGTAGAATTCCCCACAGAACACCTAGAATTTATAGCAGAACAAAGAATAAAAATAGAGGGTGCCAAAGAACACTCATGCCTCATGACAAGATATATTGAAGATTTAATGCATCACAACTGCTCGACGAATGAAATCCAGAATGCATAATACACCGTCGATCGAAGTTGCAGGGAATATACGATATGATCATTCCAATCTCTTTAAACTCCCCAGCTTCCATTATAAACGAATGATAGTTAACACACCTGGTGATACGACTCCTAGAGTCATTTAATGACTTCCTTATTACGGTATCCAACCTTTTTGGAGTGTACATGTGCATGCTCGACTCTGGTGTATTTTCCCAACCCCGAAGGTCAAGCGTCTATTGTGACGGTTCTGACGCTCATATCTATCGTACTTGATTTTCCACGCTATGGAGCACTGAAATAACTCATTTAAACTCAAGAGGAACACCAACATGGAAAAATACATTGCAGGTCATTCAAAGTGGCAACTGGGATCATGTAAGTATTAAACGATCGAGACTAACTAGCTCCACAGTTACGAATCGGTCTACTCTATTTGTTCGTATCTTATATTATATTACTTGATCACTAAACTACCTCAACCCCGAATGCAGGAAAGATTCTCCTATTATCGAACAAAGCATGCTCTGTGATCTCACCGAAAAACTCGAAATAAATATTGAAGCAAAATCAAAAGAGCGATGAAGGATATCAGGCTCCCAGAGTTCGACAGCCCTGACAAATTTGTCGACTTAAGCGATGTAGTCAAGTTGCATGCCAAACAAGACTTTCCATGGACCGAAGAGCTCACAAAGATGACCGATGTGAGGCCAGGGAAAGTGAAACATTTTGTAGAACCTCCGATCAAGGCTCGAACCATGCTATAGAAGTTGAACTCTAGTCTAGTAAAGTATTGGGCACATGTAGTAGACATCAGGGGAACATATGTGGCTCCGATGGAACAACACAGGTTTCCATGGGCCCAAACTTGTGAAGAAATGTTTATCAACTGGTATGAATGCGAGAGAAGTCACCCTTTCCAAGAAATATCTCGAGTTCACTGTTACATAAACTATTACAAGATAACGCCATGTGGCAATTTTTTCTTTTCTTAAACTGCACTTAGACATTAATTTCAGTTAAAATTATATTATAAATAAAGACATCGATCAATTAGCTAATGTTCGATGGTTGTTGTAAGAACTCTTTCTTTTTGGTTGTTAAGAATTATTTTGAAGCTATTATGAATTGAGAAGTCCTTCTGGACCAAAGACAAAGTATTTTCATCAGATGCATGTGATTAGGTTTGGAGAATAACTACTTCCTATCCTATTTCATGAATGATGCAGTAATGAGTAAGACTAATTAACTCTATTGTCAAGTTATATGGTGCAATGTTTTGATGTTCTTTGCTTTAATGATGAAGATAGAATCGTTTTGTTATTATGTGATGAATAGTTATGGTAGATGAATTATTTTGCTTGCCATTATCTTATTACATATGTGTTTTTTCTTTGTGATAACTAGTTTCTCGGAGAGTAATTGGATGCTCACATGGTTGATGTATTAGTACTAGGCATGTGGTATAGGATCATTGCTTGCATGTTTGAGTAGCGGGTTATCCCAAGCTAGGTCTCTTCCCCAATAATTAAAAATTAATCTTGTTTTCTTTCAATTTGGTTTATAATGTATTGCATTTCTCCTACTAGTCCCACCCAAGAGAAAATACAGAAGAGAATAGTCCTAGCTAAAGGAACAACCTTCACAATAAAATACAAATCCCATCGATAAATTGGACGGATCGTAAAATATGGAGAACCATTCCATATTCAAACGTTGCAGAGTCTAATTGGGCCTCAGTGGTTGGTTTGGTTCATACTTTTGAAGTGAGGGATTTAAGACCCATCAACATCCTCAATGAATGCCTCCGAGGTATGAAAAATGGATCCCTAAATTCATTGGTAGTGATGAAGAGAATCCTAATAAACAGGTGGATGATTTTTATCCTTTCTTTAAACTTCATCTTATCAGTGATGATGCTGAATACCTTGCAATGAAACTTTTCTCTTCTACTCTTCATGATAATGCTAGGAGATGGTATGAATACCTCCCTGATGCTAGTATTTCCACCATGGATCAATTGGAAGAGGTTTTCCTCAAAAAATGGGATCCTTATGTTTTTATAAACAAACTTAATCACATGCAGAATAATAAGAATGAAATTGTTGGGGAATTTCATGATAAATTTGTAAGGCTATTACAACAGATCCCAGTAAGCCATCACCCATCACATGATTTTCTTCTTTTTCTTTACACCAAATCATTTATGGGACAAATAATTTTACCTATCAAAGACAAAGCCCCTAGAAAAATCCAGGAAGTTTATAATATGGTTACAGAAATCGAAGCCAATATCTCCTCATTCAAAGA
Source organism: Picea sitchensis (assembly GCA_010110895.2). Taxonomy (NCBI): domain Eukaryota; kingdom Viridiplantae; phylum Streptophyta; class Pinopsida; order Pinales; family Pinaceae; genus Picea; species Picea sitchensis. The sequence goes on from SNQJ01S0030826.1 coordinate 90,992, forward strand.
AAAATCCTTTGTTCCAGAAGTCCAGGCTTATGAGCCCGAAGACACCTCGTATATTCCCAAGAGAGTACCCTCCATTGAGACATATATTGAAGAAAACCCAAACTATTTAGAACAATACATCAGTCAACAAGAGGTTGAGAAAGAGGGTCTTGATGAAGGTTACCAATCCCATGGGGAGGAACAAGAATCTACTCATGCTTCTAGCAAGGACAATGAGGACCTGGTTGAAGAGAGAGAGCCTGAAGAGAGTGAAGGTTAAATGGAACCCCAAGAAAGGTAGATCCTCCTTGTTGTATATTTGAAGATGTAGGGGCAATTCATGAGGATGAAACAATGATGAATTTTGTTCTAGTTGATGAAGTTATCCAAGTCCTCGAAGCCCCTTCACAAGAAGAAGTAAATACGGTAAGTTATTTTCCTTTCCAAGAGTATGATGATGCTTTATTTTATAATTTGGAAATTTAAGAAGTGTTGGAGGAACCCTCAGATGTTTTAAACCCTTCAAGTTATGATAAGGGTGATGACTTTGTTAATAATATTGATGAATTCATACATGTCTGAAAACGTAAATGGGATATGGTTGGATATGATGGGGATCCCATTTATGACATTGAGGGTCATTTCCAAAAGTTTCCTTTACCATTATCATATGAGGTTACTAATGAATTTTACATTTGGAAACAAGGAGATGATATGATTACGAGCTTTCTTCAGACACCCAAGGATGACTTAGTGATATGTTCTCCTAATGATTTTTGTTAATACCTTGAGGATTTTGATGAATATTCCTATGAGCACTTGCATATTTTCCATGAAGAATATTATCAACCACCATTGTGCTCATATATTGACAAATGTGGAGACATTGCTTTCCCATTGAATGATCCTTATGATAATGTCTCACAACTCCCTTTGACTATTTTATCTCGATATATCACTAAAGGTGTAGTTGGGCAGTATGTCCTTTGTCTTAAGATTTCTCCATGAAAAAGCATTCTTTTATAATTCAAAGATAGGTTGAATACTTTGAGAACAATTTTATTATGGAACTTCTTTTATTATGGAAGATAGGTTGAATCCAATCATTCTCTAGGTTTTTATCAATCCTTTCCCAGACTTTGGGATTTGATGATATCCAAGGTAGCCAACCTTCAGAATATTTTCATCCTTCTGAACCTTGGGTTTTTCAAGATCCCTTTCTGAGTTGGATTGAGCACTTTCCTAAAGGTGAGAATTTGCATGATTTTCTCCCTCCCTCCCGACTCCATGAGCTAGACTTTACAATTTCTAATGGTACAATACATTTTCTAACTCATGTTATTTTTGTGCTTGACTTATCATTGTTTTGGTTTATCATGAAGCACAGAGGAAGGTATTATGAGATATTGCTAAGATGGTTTCATTGGCTATTTGACTACACCTACAATTCAACCAATAGGAAAGTAGAGGTAAGTATGTAGGGATTTTTCATTCATTGTATATACGATTTCCATTTCATGCTAGAATAGTTGTATTTCCATTTGTACATATGATTTTCTTACTTATATTCCATCTTATCATATATGATACAGGGGTGATATCATGACCCCAAATGATTAATAATATATTTTATTAAGATATAACAGGTCACAGGTCATGCCGGAGACATTGAGGGTCTCATGCACTCTACAGTGACCACATGTCCTCGAGTTGGAGCTAGATGTTATCCCCTAACATAGGGATAACTAAGGAGATTATGTCTCGAGGCCCACAGGTCCTAGACATGGATTACCAAGAGCCATATTGAATTGAGCCTCACCATGGAGGGCCCATCCTTGTTCTTCAGTGCCTCCATCATGTTAGCAGAAGCAACATCCATCCCATCGGCCTGGTCCTAAAAAAGCAGTGGGTCTTTCTCGATGAGGTAATGAGTCCGGGTATCATAGTATGTGTCACTATGATTCTCAAAACATTTGAATATGTGCATTTTATTATCTTTTTCTTCATGACGTGTGCTTGGAATTTATGCCTTTTGAATTGTCCATACCTGGAGGGATGACATAATTCCCTAGCAAGTTGGTTTCCTTAGGAGTGAGTTTCCACTGGGTGGGTTCATGAAAGGTTATCGTCCATTCCCACCATACTTATCACTTTTCATCATCTTCCCTCTCATCCATCCCCTGCATTGGTTCGGTCATTGGGTTTTCCAGGATAGTAAAGGGTTTTACCTTTCCTTGTGGGAAGAAGGGGATAAAGGTCGAGAGGGTAAAATTAGTTGGAAAAATATAAAATCCAAAAGATCAAACATTGAGATGCTTCGCCCAGGGATCCCCGATTAAGAAATAAAAGGATTCTTAGTAAGAAAAAGGAGGGACCCATAAAAAAAATAAACTAAGATCCTAGTTGGAGGATAGGGGGTCTCATCACAAGACAACATATTAGGTCCATGGGAATGTAGTGGTATGACACTACTATTCATATGGTCACCACGCCAGGGTAGTGGCTCTTGGTGGCATATCCAAGAGAAAGGGAGTCTCATCATGAGCTAGCCTTCTCATCTCCATGAAATGCTTGTGGGTAACATTGTCACCACTGGTCACTATTCCAGGGCAATGTCCCCAAACTATTATATTGAAAGAAAAAGAAATAAGATAAAAAGTAAAAAGGAATTGAATGTCTAGGAAACATTTTCATCCATGACAATGGGCATCTCACCCTCTTTAGATGCACCCATAGCTAAGACTTACATTTCCTTGCCATCACTGCACCCCTTTCCCAAACAACCACATACCATATCATGCACTTACATGACCTATATTGGTCTTCATCTGGGAACATCCCGCACCTAAGACGAATTATCCCAATAGGGCATCTTGAAACCCTCTCCAAACCTGGCTTGTAGAATAGTATAACGTCTTTGAGAACTTTTCTGGAAAGGGGTTTTATGCACATGTTTGGGTAACTTGATTATTAGATGTGATTGACATTTCTATGATCCCTGTGACTTAGGATCCCATGGAGGGCATACCTATTTTTGTTGCAAGGCCACACCCGATGGGAAGGTACATATGGGGATATAATTAGCGTTGTTACACATTATTTTAGTCATATTAGTGATCCATTGATGATATGTGTTCATGTTCCCAAAAGAGCATTTCTTCATGAGGAAAGTTGTTGAATTTATCTTCTCATAAACCTTATTAAGCAGGGTCGTCACAGGCTCCACCGTAAGCATGGTGCGATGATGCCTGGTCGTCTCCCTCTATTATAAATGTAACATGTGATGTCTCCACAGGCTGCTCTTCAGCTAAGGTGAGATGATGTAAAAATGATAAGAAAAGGTTGAGCTTCAGGAAATTTCTAGAAGGGGATCTTCTAGAAGATGAGGTGGCATCTGTATGGTTGGGATCCTACTCGCTTCTCTAATTTGGTGGGATCATCCTAATCTCTCTTAGAAAAATAGGACCGCGGAGCAATAAAATAAAACAAATGTAGAAACAAAACACAGAATACACACAATACAAGAGAGACACATATTTACGTGGTTCACCCAGTGTGGGCTACGTCCACCAGAGAAATTGCCAGGTCCTTCCTTTATTATTATCCATCAAATGAAGGGATACAACCTACAACAAAACCCATTGTAACTTCCTCTTCTTTCTCTCACAGTCTCCTCTCTCAGAATACAATATTTGCCATCATCCATAGCCGCAATACATATCCCTCATAAAAGAGGGTTTCCTTCTAGGGCAAAAAACCCTAACATAATCTCTACCATTAGATCTGCGACCTTATAATGAACGGTCGAGATTTACAATGAAATTACATTATACTTTTATAAGGAAATTTTTTCTTCGAGGGCTTTGCCCTGGAACCCCCATCGGGGGACGCTTCCCCTGAACCCCCATCGGGGGATGCTGCCCCCGAACCACCGCTGGGGGCCCGCTTGCCCCCAAACCCCCCAGATTGCCAACTGCTGATGAATATGGGACCCTGGACATGTATTCTATATCCTCCTATGTCTTGGGACACATTTCCTTAGTTAATTTGAAATGGCTGGCCAAAGGTGTACTAACTCGTTTTTCATTCTGCATTCTAAACCTCTCCAACACCTTCTCTGTGTACTCACCCTGAGACAATGTCAGTTTGCGATTTTTCCTGTCTCTTGTTATTCTCATACCAAGGATTTTCTTTGCAACATCCAAATCCTTCATCGCAAATGAATTGGATAATTTCTTCTTGAGCACATTTATATCCTGCATATTAGACCTTGCAACAAGCATGCCATCTACATACAATAGCAAGATAATATAGCTTCCATTTTCTAGCCTTTTAAGAAAAACACAGTGATCAGAATGACATCTATTATAACCTTGTTCTATCATAAACTTGTCAAACTTCAAATACCACTGCCTTGGAGCTTGCTTTAGGCCATACAAGCTCTTCTTCAACCTGCATACCAAATTCTCCTTCCCTTTGACCTCATACCCATTGGTTCTTTTATATAAATCTCTTCCTCCAAAATCCCCATGGAGAAAAGTTGTTTTTACATCTAATTTGTTCAGGGTGCAAAATCTTATATTGCCACAAGACTTAAAAATAGTTCTAATTGAAGTCATTTTTAACAGCGAGGAGAAAATATTTCATCAAAATCTATACCTTTCTTTTGTGGTAGTAGAAGATTTGTATCTTGAACAGTTGGATGTAAAAGCAGCTTTTCTCCTCCATCTTCTTCCTTAAACTTGTAAGCCCATTTATACCCATGATGCTTTCTGGTTTTTTCCCATAGGAAGCTGAACCAAGTCCCAAGTCTAGCTATTTTCCAAGGAATCTATTTCACTCTTTCATGCCTTGCTCCACTTCTTTTTAGTGTCTACGCATTGCCTCTTCATAACATTTGGTTCTGAGAATCAGTCAACAATAAATAATATAATGAAGGTATAAGTTTGAGGGTATGCTTAACACAGTGATCTTCCTAACTTCAACACTTGCGGTGTTTGGGAATTTTGCTATCACATTGTTAATACATTTGATTCGAGGTTCCTTTCCCAGATTTCCTTTTCGATGATCTCATCAAACAACATGTAATATTCTTGTTTTTTCTATTTCACGTTCTTTCCACCTGGCCCGATCTTTTTACCATTGAATATGACATCTCTACTCCCTAGTGATTTTGTTATTTCACTTAATCCCATGGTAACCAAAATCATTAGCCTCGCCTCCAATAAAGGTACACTTTTTTGGTTTTAGACTCAAACTTTGTTCTATTTCTTTATCAATATGGACAAATGCTTCACAACCAAAAGTTTTCAAAAGAATAGTTTACCTTTTTCTTGTCCATTCCTCCACTCACGAATTCTACCATCCAAAGAGCTTGAAGGTCCTCATTTTGTGGTAAACAACGTATCTCTGACATCGCCCAAAGCTGTAGGGGAAAACCGGTATGCAATCTCATACTCCTTGCACCTCCATGATTGTCCTAACGTTCATCTTCGACACACCATTTTCTTGTGGTGTTAGGTGGGCTGTATTCTCTGTCTATGAATCCCATGGTATGAGCGGTAATCATCAAACTCCTTGCTAAATTATTCACCTCCATTATCTGATCGAGACTTCAAACTTTTTCCTATCTCATTCTCAACTAAAGCTTTCCATTTCTTAAAAGTATCAAAAACATCTGATTTTTATTAGTCTGATAAACCCAAGTTTTATAGTTGCATCATCGATAAAGTAACACTTGTAATGAGCCACCAAGAGATGATACGAGAGCTGGTCCCCATACATGCAATGTACATGCTCTAACCTTTCATTCTTTTTCTTTTCCAACTCAGAAATCTAACTTTCTCTTTTGTTTTCCATAAACACAATTCTCCACGAAGTCCAATTCAATTTGTTTAAGATCGGCAACAAATTTATTTTGTGAAGGATCAACATACCCTTCTCACTCATTTGCCCAATACTATGATGTCAAAGTGTTGTATCCAATCATGTAGAAGCTAAGAGATATAAGAGGTGATTATTACCAATACATAGATGAATGTACCTACCTTCCTCTCTTTAGCTATCACCAATGATCCTTTTGATGACCTTCCACGTCTTATTTTTAAATATGGATATACAACCTTCCTTGCCAAACCACTGTTGAGAATAAGATTTTGCTTAGATCTGGAACGTGTCTTACCTTTTTCAACAACCTTTGGTTTCCATTTCATTGCTTTGTTTTTACCTTTCGAACAACGTTTTTAAAGCGGTTTATTATCACCCAAAATGAACACGGCCAAAATCACCTTGAACATAATCTAGAAAATGTTTACAAGAGTTATTGGGTGAAGTGATACTGGATCTACACCAAGACTACAGAAATATTATCTACAAAGAATCAAAGCATCTTGTAACACAGCACAGTACATTTGCTTCTGATTTCTCTCTATTTGTCCATCTCTTTGTTTCTTTGGAGCTCTGCGGTCTTTCTTAAGATGTCTTTTCTTCCCTGATTAAACACTCTATCTTTCCAAGTGCAGTTCAGTCACGCCCTTCCTAAATTTCCTGGTTTTGGGCCTTTCCTCTATCATGCATTATTTCGTTCTCCATGTTCCAGCGCGTTTCCTGATGTATGCTTTTCAATTAGCATTTCCTCACTAAGGGATAACAACAACATCATCAAAATTTTAAAGTATTTGAACCGGAGCCGAGTTACCCACAACCATGACCAAGCCATTCTATTTTTTCGGCAATGAGCACAAGATTAGAAGAGCCCTAACCTCATTGTTAGAAGTATGTAATGGATTATAATAACGTTTGTGGTACTTGCCCAATACATTTAATTGTCAACTTGGGGGTACGTGGTAGAAGCCGAAGAACTGCACGCCTTTGTATATAGGAATGAGAATTAGAACTAATCTAATCTAATCTGTGTTGCTGAAATCAAACTAATCTAAAAAAGCATTGAAACTGGCTAAACTAGGAAAGCATGAAATTGCCTAGGGAAATACAACATGTGAAGAGTTTAACACAATGAGCTCATACAATATATCAATCTCAAATCATATTACAATAATCAGTGATGAAAACCATGAAGAATGGCAACAACTAAAGTCCTTCTCTTGATTTTGATACATGCAATTGATTCTAATTCTCATTTCGATTTTCTAATTCTAATTTGCCGATTCAATTTTCTAATTTGAATCCTCATGAAGGGGAGAACTCTCTTACCCTTATACATGAGAGAACCAACTTCATCTAGCAATTGCAGATCCACTATTCTCTCAGCCTATTTCCTCCGGCTGCTCCCATTATTACAAGGACGTCCTTCAAAGATCCTCCGCATATATATATCGTATATCTTAGATAAGATATTCTAACCAAATCTCGCGATGCTACTTGATAAAGGGCTTTAGACAGGTATCTCCCTTTGGAATGATGGAAGAGATATTGAGAAGTCTCTTTGAATTAATCAATCTACATATTCCACATTTACACCAAAGCTCACATAATTTGAGACGTAGAAATATGTGTATTTTCACAATATTTAATCATGAATTCCTTTTTAATACTAAAATGAATAGAGTGGAAAATAATAATGTGGAAACCAAATGTATTTATGAAAGGGTGTTATGACAAAGGTTTAATTGGGCAATGAAATAAGGAATGGTGAAGGGAAGAGAGGATATAAATCACGACATTTTAGAAGAGGTCCCAGCATGCCCCAACTTAACTTGTTGCATGTCCTCCTATGCGACGTATGAATCTTCTGAAGAACCTTTGGCGTTCGAACTTTGGCTTTGATTGATGATGTATTTTTAATAATAGATGTTCTCGGGATATGTGGGAGACATGAGTAACAGCTAGTAATAATGTTGGTTCTTGTGTTAACAACATTCATTTCATTATTTTTCTCTTGTTGTTATGATAATAATTTTCCCATATTTTAGTTTCAAATAACGGTGACATTTTCCTATGGTTGGTTTTGTAACAACCATGAATATAAGATGTTGAGTTCTTGTGTTAACAACATTCATTTCATTATTACTTTCTCTTCTTTGATATGATAATGAATTTTCCCATATTTTTGGTTTCCAATACTTGACTAACATTTTCCACATGGTTGGTTCTTGTGTAACAACCATGGTCTCAAAATGTTGGTTCTTGTGTTAACAACATTCATTTCATTATTTTTTTCTCTTGGTATTTTATTAATGAATTTTCCATATTTTTAGTTTCCAATAACAAGTGACATTTTCCTATGGTTGGTTCTTGTGTAACCACCATGAATATAAGAATGTTGGTTCTTGTGTTAACAACATTCATTTTCATTATTTTCTCTTGTTGTTATGGTAATAATTTTCCCATATTCTTAATGGAAAATAAGAAGCTATTAGTATTTTAAGAAATCATCATACAGTGAAAGCCTTTTTTCTATCTTTTATGAATCATCCCAATATGTATATCAATGCGTGAAGTAAGGTTCATGGAGATAGTTGGAAAAGAAATTTTTTGAAGTGTAAATGGGATGAAAATAGAATGATGATAGTGGAAAAATGTGGGTGGTTATGAATATAGTTCCCACCCCAACTGAATCGGTTGCATGCCCCCATGAAACATGGTGTAGGTCATGGAAGGGAAAATGAAGTGTGGCGGGGAATTTTCCAAAATATTCAAGGGTGACGGAAATTTCATGATTAAAGCTTAGAAAACAACATACCTCCACTTACGCTGCAAAATGTAGATAGACATGCAATAGAATGTGGTTGATTTAATTTTGGATCAATCATATTTGTCTTGTAAGGCTGCAACTCATGGCTGCTTGGAAGCGGTGGAGAAAAAGAATATGTGGCTATATTTGGTAGAATATGGAAGGTGTGGGATCATGAAGATGTAGTATGTGAATGGTGTTGTTGTTGTAAATTGAAAGATAGCTTGCGCTGTGGGATCATGTGAGAACCTCTTTACTGCTTGTAGCTACCCGGGGAATCGCAAGCGCCATAGAGGCTTGTTGTCCACAACAAGCGGTTGGAACTTCATCCTTCTTGAATGGAGAATGTCTTAGTGGAGAATCTGGTAGTCTTGATGAATCATGGAAAGGAGAAAGTATGAAATGTGGAACTGTCGTGCTCTCATAGATCTGAAGAATCATCTTGTTGCCAGCTGGGGAGTCATGAAAAAGTGTATGATATTTACACCTTTTAAAACCAATGGTACAATCCCCTAGTCATGCGAGAATAAATGTCAGTGTGAGCATGAAAGAAATCGATGGATTACCGACCATTTGATGAATCTTGGTTAACCAATCGAGGCAAACTTCCTCATTGTTCAATGAGTGCCAAGGGGTACCAAGTACATCTTCGCGAGAATGCGAGAATAGATGAGTTGATGTGAGCCACTTGCAAGATCGACGATCAAAGGGACATTGATGTATTTGGATTTGCCGTGAGAGAACGCCGATAAGGCATGCAAACCTCGGTACTCAAAATGGACTCTAGTCTATATCAGGATAAGGTCTTTGAGGTCGATGGGGAAAGACACATTGAATTTATGGAATCCCACATCAGTCAATGCTAGTTTGTACAAAAAGATTTGGTGGGACTATCAATGGAAAGAACTCACAGCGAGCAAGCGATTATTAATATCCCGGCATGGCGAGAAAACAAGAGAATACAATCATGGAAGAGGCGAAATGGTTTTATTAAGTGGAAAAGACAAACCGAAGAGGCTCTTGATAGGGATAAAAGGAATGTATCGATTCGAGAGAAAATAGGCATGTAAAGTTCCGGCCCGATAAGGTGATGCTTTATAGGCTTAGGACATGGATGACTTAATGTGAGTTTGAAGGAAAAATAGGGATAAACATGCATGTATAAAATGGGTTATGAAGGGGTTTACACGTGTAACAATGGCGTCATGATGTTTATGATGAGAAATGCTGACTTCGTCAGCTGTTGATCAAAGCATGTTTGTTAAAAGTTTGTGATTCTTGAGAAATCACAACAGCAACAAATGTAATCATCTTTGAACTTGTAAAATGTTAGTACTAAACCTGTAGTGAAATAGTGAGATCATTGAAAAACATAAAATGCAGGAATGGTACAAATGCCAACAACCGAATAAAAATGAAATGTGTCTTTTACCTGTTGCCATAGGCAATCTCCCTTGTCAAAACCTGTTTTGAGTAACTCAAGAAATTAGCGTTAAATACCAAAACATGGTTTAATAATGTTCACGGAAGTGGGAAGATCCATTTTGCAATGTTTTTGAGTTTTATAATTTTAGTGTTTTCTGTTCATAATACCAACAAAATAAAATAAAGAAATTACTAGACAAACAAATTATTACTATACAAAATAAAAATCCGCGGTATTATTACCCGGCTTCATCATTGCTATCAATGAGAGACTGAAAAAAATGGTTTCAGCGAATGCTTTTGGCTTTTAGCGGGTTTACCTGGCCAACTGAATGTCAACAATAACAATCAAATATCCATAGAACTGTCTATATGGTTGCCAATGCGGCGAGGCATAGCATTTCCCCTCCATGAAAGTCAGACGCAGTTTCTGCAATGGTATTGATAGATTGTAAGAAGTTCTTGTACAAGAACCTTCTTACAATCCTTGCTTCGCAATGCCAAGCAGATGCCGCAATGACAATTCTGTCCAACCATCCAAAATACATAGCTCTTCCTTCTTCCTTAGTCTTGTAGTTATTGCAGTATGATTGGTGGAGAAGGGATTTAACTATGTCCTTGACATTAGCACTGAGAGGATACGCACTAATCCTGTCATAGTCATTCTAGCTCTCCATTTTCTGCGACTTCATACATCTCAATCCTTTCTTCCCCTTCGCATACAATTATGTTCCACTATGTCTCGAACCCAGGGCATTGGTTTTCAATATTCACACGATCTCTGCTTGACTTCATACATCTCAATCCTTTCTTCCCCTTAACATGCAATTATGTTCACTATGTCACCGAGGCAGAGCATTGGTTTCAATATTCGATCTCTTCTTTCCGTGAAAGTGCTTCTAGAGACTCAAACAATGATGAGTAATAGTTTAGCGCTTCCATGAATCGGGGTAAGAAAGGTGCAGCACTAAATCCTGTCATAGTCATTCTAGCTCTCCATTTTTCTGCGACTTCATACATCTCAATCCTTTCTTCCCCTTCACATGCAATTATGTTCACTATGTCTCGGGCAAGGCATTGGTTTTCAATATTCACACGATCTCTGCTTGACTTCATACATCTCAATCCTTTCTTCCCCTTAACATGCAATTATGTTCACTATGTCTCGGGCAAGGCATTGGTTTTCAATATTCACACGATCTCTTCTTTCCCGTGAAAGTGTAGCATCTAGAGACTCAAACACTGATGAGTAATAGTTTAGCGCTTCCATGAATCGGGGTAAGAAAGGTGCAGTACTAGTGTTAACCTCTTGTTCTACTGAAAGCCAGTCTCATAATAATGATGGATTAAGGATGCAAGGAAACTTCTGTAATTAACGTTTCTAAATCTGTTTCCAATAAATGATAAAGATCAACAACAGAAGTTCGCGAAACCCTTTGAATGAATCTGAATTCGCCAAATAATTCTGGCCTGACTGAAAACTTTAAGAGTGAGTTCCGCAGAAGGTCGAATCCAAGCATCAGTCTTGATGAAACTCTCGTCTAGAAATGGTTGGGCTTCTTGAGCTGTGAGTTCCTTTGTCCATCCAGATCTCAAGGCAATTTCTGCACCAATTCCCTTGCATTTGTACATACCATAATATGCAGTGATTTTCCGTTTTGGGTGACCAAAGTCTGACCCAGCGTCAGGCTGGAGATTGATGTTGAAATTTGAATTGATGTAAACAACGTGAGAGAAATCACGCCATGCACGGACAAGATATGGATTGTCAGGCCCATTTTCCCGACATCTCAGAAACGCAAATCCTGTTGGCTCGTCTGGATCAGCACGGCCCTGAGCTGTTATAGCTCCAAACCTCGTCAGTGAACGTATGGCACAGCGCTCGTATAAAGATTTGCCATTTCACAAGATGTAATCCACGGAGCCCTTAATGGTGCATCTGTGAAAATAATGGCTGCCCTTGTCATCGAAGAGAGTATCCTGGTGACCAAAAAAAACAAATCCGCAGCTAAAGAATGTAGCCATGTCTCCTGAAATCCTCAGTGCTACAACTTGTCTATATTTGTAAGCCGTATTGGGAAAATAGGCGTTGTTCTCGAATGAGATGTTGGCAACAAAATAATCCGACTCTACAGCAACAGATGCACTCTTGAAAGTGCCAATGGTGTAACTGTCGGGAGGGAGGCGCGAGGAGTGATGCTTCGGTAGAGTTTTGGCAATGATAACGGCGAGACCCACAATCAAAGCACAACCAACTGACAATCCACTTGAATATTTTGATGCTAAACACAATACAACCCAGATCGACATACTGTGTTTTATGGAAGAAAATTCACAGCCAGTAAGAGAGAGATCCGTTAAATAAGCAACAACATAAAGATTTAATCCTAATAAAGCATGCCGATAAATAGAAAATTAGGTAAGGCAATCCGTTAGGTTCCGGGAAATCTTGGTGAAAATCACTGCATTCATCATCACCACGAAAAACAATCTCACGACTATCCGCAGGAAAATTCTCATCGTAATTTGAGTAAAACATGATTGTTGTTAAAACTAGCATTGAGAGAATCGACTCATACGGATCGATCTGGTTATGATGAGTCGA